>SNQN01010750.1:0-14422 GCA_008642245.1 Bassia scoparia | reverse complement strand
CCAAGACTAATATCTAACACAAGCTATACCCAATGGTCAAAATAACTAGGTTCTCAATTTCTTTCAATGATGTCAGTAAACGCTTAGTTATAATTATCCACACATCCCATAATACGCACAGTCCATCTCACAATTAACCACTTTTCCAACAAGTAAATCATAGCTTACCCAGGCATAATCTCCAATATACTATAAACATCTAAGCATAAAACCAAACCTCAATCGCTAGTCTTAAGAAACTCATACTTATTGACCAATACGTCCTCGACTAATCTAACAGTATTTCAACACTCAACACATAATGCCTCTATCCAACTAGATGAAAGTCTCACAAACAAGATACAAATAATTAACATATCACCATCTACTGTTTTTAAGTGCCAAGATGCAATCTCATCTACAAAAAATCCAATCCTAGCATCAATGAGGAATTTTTTCCAAAGTATTCAACCTTTATTTTCAGCGGCATTAAAATATGGTAACCAAACAAGAATTGTGTCAATCATTTAGGAAAAGAACAAGCACCTTAACGCAATATATTCTAACTCTATTTTAGGATATTTAAAGCCCTTATATATCAAACCAAATAATTAGGTTTATAACTTTGAACATCAAAGACAATATGCCCGACTAGTCAATAAAAATAGTTTTTTGAAAAATCATCACATCTACCCCCTAAAGGTTACTTCTCGAACTACCGAGAATGAGTTAAAACGAATAGATGTTGTAGTGCTGAACATACAGTCATGACATTCATAAACAATAAAGAAAGCATATCCAATATCCCTGCACAACATCGTAGGGGATAGAATCATATATATTAGATAACAACACGCTTATAATAATAACAACACACGCATAAATATTAGATCAATTAAACACAAAATCCCTCCTATCCTACCCAAGAACTCACTTATTAGTCAGAAAGGAAGAGAATTGTAAAATATCGTTGTAAAATATACTATGTTTTTTTTAATTGTATGAAATGTGTTCAAATAATTAAAACATTTGAATAAAACTAGTACATAAAAGGATAAACTAAAGAAGAATTTTTTGGCTTTTAACACTTGCAACACTTTAAACACCCCCCAATAATTCGTCCCTTTCTGTCCTAAATAATTTAATTACACAATACGGGAACATTGACATATTATCGCACGTGTTGAGTACGAACCTTTTCAGCTCCCTAGTCTTGCGGAAATGTAATAAAGTAAACAAACCAAACTTATATTGAAGGAACTATCAAAAACTTTAAAAACCGTACAATAGAACCAGTTACCCTTATACAAAACCGCGTCCGAGAATAATTGATTTGGCAAGACTGCACAGAAATTGGCAACATAATATTTAAACCCATTATACAAATAATACTAAACACATCAAAGACACTTAAACAACAGTCCAAGTAGCTTTAACACTCGACACATACCTCAAACACCAACGTTGCAATATACATACCTGGCTTCATACTCTTCAACAAACTGTAAGTCATTGCTCACCATAATCCAATGAAATAAGCTCCACAGTACGCTCACCAAAAGAAGAAGCAATCGTGGTCACACACACTGCACAACATCACTAAACCACACAATCACCCAAGTAATATTACTATACACCTTATATACAAGGAACAAAGATCAACACTCTCATCTAACACAACTCCATAAATACATGACTCAATCGTATACGACACCTACTAAGACTTACATATATAGAAAATCCCCCAAGGTGGTGTTCACAAATCACCCACACCATTTTCATACAACACCAAAATCCAAAATACTCGCTCAATCCCAATCACCATATCCTATACACTACTCCAACATCTCGCTATCTCTAAGCCTCTACATCAGATCATCCAATCCCTATCTCACTTCTAATCTGAGCTTCCTGCTTCTAATTACCTATCTGTTTACCTGCTAAGAATGAACGCCTCCTCAGACTCCTCTCAACTACGCAACACTATGACTCAATTATTAGCTACTTACCTCTTGACATTTATTATATCATAATTGCAGCCCCGTCACCGACTACCCACCGTCTCCATAGTCCCTTCAACCACTTACTCTTTGCCATAATTACATAACATCCCATTATCCACGACACAATGGTCATGACACAAATGCATCCCGCCATGCACCCGGAGCTCGACACCGACAGCCATCACTCATATACAATCACTAACCAGCATGTCCGAACAAGCTCAACGCTCTATCACCATAAGCTACGCACCTGAATCTCATTAAACCCATCTCTATGCAAAAAATCCCCTTGAATATACCACCTCCTTTATAAAAGAATAACAGTAGATCAAAGACACCCCCCGTTGACCTCAAACGGCTCTACAAATATTGTGTGAACGCAACAATCCCACACCCTACCCCTGAGCTAATTTTCACTACTTTCTTATTGCAAAACCAGACGTTATTCTCTCTTCATATTTATATTGCATTTAACTCATCTTATCAATTGCCACAACAACGACCACCACCATATCCTAATTCTAGTAATTATTTAACCTTCCTCATTCTGCCAAACCTTTAGACAAGCCCAACTAACCTCGTCATTAAGACTTGCATACTTCCCTTTACTCAATTCATACATGTTGTCATGAACGAGTAATAAAATCACCTCATGGAGCAAGTTGAACTTTGAGTCCACTTAATTCAACTATATAATAAAAATACCTCATGGAGTAAGTTATACTTATTTTCACTTAATCCATCCTTGTATTATAAATTACCTCATGGAGCAAGTTATACTTGACTCCACTTAATTCATCAATAGACCAAATCAGTTAATTAATAAAGACAAATGACTAATTAACAACCTCCATACCAAAACTAATGAATAAACCAATTTCCACAAATATTGCCCAAGACGCCAAYAAATAATTTATTCGTGACTATCAAACAATTCCACGGGAGTCCCCTACTCATGACACTACGTTTCCAACATCCTCAAGCATGCACAACAATCATGGATTTTGCAAATAGTACGTACCTTGAATAAACTGAACGAAAAGCCACTTTAATACTCAGAAATCAAATTCTACGAAGTCTCCTCCTAATCATGTTACAAAACTCGAAACAATACAYATGACACTTAATATATAGCAATACTAAGTAGTTTAATAAGCCTCAAAAAGTCACTAAAACCATGTCTTTATTTCTCACAAAAATCCCCATTTAATAGTATGAATATTATACTATAGTCTTAGCTTAAAAATTCGGCACTTTTAATTCATTAAATAATTCTGAAAAATTTTCCTTTAACAAAAAGCCTTTAACAACTCCAAAACATATGCGTCCTAGTGGTACGTACAATATATTAAACCATTCAGTTGTATTTCTAAAAACTTAAAAGCCTTATTTTTCAATGGTTAAAAATCATTTTGAAAAGGTATAATAAATCAGAAAATATCATAATTAACATATATTGTCGTGCAAAATATTTTTGAATAATTTTAAGAACAAAACATATTTAGTAATCAAATTGTTAATCTGATGTAATAATTTATTAAAATATTAAAACACAACAAAAATTTATGAAGCTTTTACACAAAGTCTCTTACTGTATATATAATATTCATACAAATTTTCGTAATGTGCAAATACACTTTCTCTCTCTATTTCTCTCGTCCTATACTCTCTCTTCTCACTCATAAAAATTCTCTTCAATAAACACATATAAAACACATATTACAACACAATTCAAACACAATTCTCAAACACAAAACACATAGAGTAAGGCCCGAAAAGGGTTCTAAAGGTTCCGAAAGGGGTTCATAAAGAGGGTCCAAAGCTGCGTTTCTCGATCTACAACGCCAGTTGGAAGGTTAGTTTTGAGGCCAAAGTCTCAATTCTAACACCCTTTACATGCTTGGTTAGAGATTCGACTTTCTATTCCTTTTGCATGTAATTTTGATTAAAAAACTCTTCGGCTTCAAATTAAAAGCAACTTAGTGCAAAACTTTCAATTTCTCGTACTGTGTTGGCATGCTTGTCTCACACCTTAATGTCTTAAAACAAGAGCGCAAATTTTGTGTTTCATGCATAATAAGATAACAATGGACAACATGCATTAGGCTCTTGGAATACGGAATTAACAACACATGTCACAACCAAACTAGACATTACTTGCATCGATTTCTGTTAAACAACCCACATAATAATTGCATGCTTAGGGTTAAAACGGAAATATGTTTGTTGTTGTCTTTAGACAATCAACTCGCAATAACCAAATAGAGGCCGCTAGATGCCGCGGGGGGGGGGGGGGGGGGGGGGGCATTATGCACTACTTCGCCCTTAACCTTGTCGCCTTACCCATCACATTGGTGCACGATCAGGCTATGGAGTCATTCGCCTTGCTTTATGCAATTATAGGCAAGGGTAAAAAAGGGTTCCACAGCTACCCGAAAGAAGTGTGGCAGCGACTTCCTCTAACTCATTTCGAGTATAATACACACAACTCAGGCATACTCACACTATGCAAAAGCAAGATTAAAATTCTAGTAAAAACCAAAGTCATCACCTAATTGTACCCCTCAGAGTAGGAGGACCGGACCCAGTCCAGCGCGGTACGCCCAGCGCCCGTACACATGCTAATTTATATAAAAAGTCAAAATTTTAACAAGCATGAAAAAGGGTGTTAAGAAATTGGAGACATTGGCCTCAAACTTACCTTGAAACACCGTGCCTTTGATCAGAACGATGCTTCGGACCCTTAAAACCCTTGTAACCTTTGAAGAATCCGATTCGAAACCTTAAAGAACCTTTAAAAGCGACTTTGAAATTGTATTTGATGTGTATTAGAAATGCAAAACAATTGTGAATTTGAATGTATGAGAGAGAGATAGAGTAATTTAGAGAGTTTTTAGAGAGAGAGAGAGTGGAGAGAATCGTGCAGGAGAGTGTATGAAGTGTGTCTGTGAAACGAGGAGTCGTGGGTGCATATTTATAGGCCAAACTAGCTTGGGGAGCAAGGTAGGTGTAAACACCCAATAATTCTCCCTTTTTCCTGTGAAATAATTTAATTGAAGATACGGAGAACTATTTGACAATGTTATCGCCAAGTGTGAAAATGTTTTGGCTTAATTCAGAATATTGCAGGCGGAAAATGCTAAACAAATAACAAACTTTTAGGAAATCAATCAAGAATTTAAACCGTACAAGTTGGAACCAGGTTTGGCCCTGTTATTAAAAATCAAGGATAAATATTTTGGCAAACTCACAAAAACTTGAAAATATTTTACCAATTATAAATACTAAATTTTTTAGCCGAAACATTAAACAATAGTCCAAGAGTTATACACATCGAACACTCGGTAACCCAAACGTTGAAATGCACATGTATAGCCATCAACACCTGCACAATCCTGTGAAAGTCTGCTCCATAATTTCCAAATTAAATAAGGATCATCACAGGTCCACCAAAAAGAAGGAAATGTGGACGACACACACACACACAAACCACGCAATCAGCAAAGCTGAGTACATACAACTTATAAAACGGGAAACACAACGGACAACACCTCCCCTATAAATTAGACATACCAAGTTACGAATATGTTGCTCAAAAAAAGAGAAAACATAATGGTAACGTCAGAACCATTCAACACATTTTATATAAAAAACCAAAGGTGGTATTCATAACCTCAACCACTCAATATATATACATTTGATCCAACTACTTCAATACCAAAATCAACACCAAACCTGTTACACATATTTTGTACTTGAATAGACTACCTACCTCAACACTTATGAATAGTTCAACCTTAACACTTGTATGAATAGTTCAACTCTGCTTCGACACCTGACTCATATATAGTTTCATTACATTATTTATGATATTTGTAGCAACAGACAAGGTTGTCCTCAAGCCATGTTCACAGTTTATGGACAATCAAACCAGACACCAAGTATCATCAAGACACAAGATGCCACAACCCCATGCCTTTCTCCGTCGAAAGGCATCAAAATGTGAACGGGGCGCGACTCGTCACCGAAGCTAGTGAGATCTCAACTCCCCTATCAGATATTAAAATATCCAGAATGAATAATTAGTAAGAAAAACTGAAGAGGGACGCGTTGAGTCAAACGACCCCTCGGATAGGAAGCGAATAAAATCGCCAACCCAACACCCTAATTGTCCAATACTCCAGACGTGCACCAATCCAAGTTTTATTCTCATCCATATTATTTATGTAACTGTTAATTATTGACAAGTTCGTACTGACTCACACACAAACCACAAACCAACATACCAATTATTTTAGCACAACCATACCTTTAGTTCTTGGAATCAAGCCATACTAACCTCTCATTAACTTGAATACTTCCTTACTCAATTCACACATTAAGTCATGACGAGCACTACTACAAAAACACCTATCGTGTCCCCCTCTAAATGACCTAATCGTGACTAATTTTGGGGGAACGGTAGCCACCGACACAATAGGTATCATCATTGTGTCCCTTCCTAAGGGACGTGTTAGTATGTATACGTGTTGGTTCATATGCTAAGAAGGGGACATCGATAAGTCTTGGTTAAGATACCTAGGTGGGCTAATTGTCCAAGGTTATATAAGAGGGACACGTTATGATTAACCTATCATGTCCCAGCATTTAAATAAGAAGGACACGTTAGGTAGGCTATGTTCAAACATTACATAGATGGGACATTGATAGGACCTAACGTGTAGTCCAATTATTACATAAGGAGGGACAACGATTAATGTAGGGCTAACGTGTCCAACGTTTACATAAGAAGGGACCGATAGTTTAGGTGTACCATAATGTGTCAAACGTTACATAAGAAGGGGACGCGTTAAGTACCTAAACGTTCCAACGTACATATAAGAAGGGTTCCCACGTTACGTAGGTTTAATGTGTCAAACGTACATAATGAAGGGACACTTAGGTACCTAAATGTGTCCAATTGTTACTTTAAGAAGGACACAGTTAGGTTAAGACTAATAATGTCAATGTTAGCTAAGAGGGGACACGTAGGTGGTTAAACGTGTTCCAACACACAATATATGTGGGGGACACGCTAGATATTAATGTGTCCAAATTTACCAAAATAAGCGATGCGTTAGGTATATAAATTATTTATCAATAATCATAGTTGCCGTACAATTATAAAAATCAAAATATTTAAATAATATAAATTTCCCAACACCATTATATTTCGATTCCGTAGATAATTTCATTATCTAACAATATTTCAATACCCATAATTTCGATTCCATACATAATTTTAGTAATAAATACGGCAAATTAGGAGTTCATATTAGGTTAGCTTAAATTAAACTAAAATCCTACAATAAAACTACACACAATGATTGGATGAAGTAGTTGCACCAGAATAAAACGAACATTATCTATCTCCTCTGCGAATATTGGTGCCGATGAAAATGCTACAATGTTAAAAACAAAAATATTAAATCGATATCATATTGTAAGAAATATTAAAAACTATATCACATCTGTGAGGAAATATTAAGAATTATTATATCACATGCATGTAAAACTAATACAACTTATTTAAGTAATTTAAGGATAGTTACCTTTTCCAAATTACTTTTGTTTTGTCTGATATAAGCGAGATTATATTATGCATAGTTATCATACATAATAACCATACTCCACTCCCCAATTGTTGAGACACATAAAACACATTACGAAAAAATTACAACATATGTAACAATGAATTCATAGAAAATATTTGGACTAAAAAATTAAACAATGATTGGTGTTAAGTATAGCTAAACATTAACATCGACACAACTTCCAATTAAGATTTTTCTGTACCAAAGCTGAGATTAAGAGTCCATAAGTCTGATCAAATATAAGCAAAAACATATAGAGAATAAGTAGTTTATAACATAAATTAACCATAATATATACACAAAAATTTACAACTTGTGTAAAAAAATTTTTAAATTTCATAGGCAGCTCTCCCAAAAGTGGAACTACGCCAGTACACATTATAATCCTGTCAATCCACATAACAAACAAATACAACACAATATTGTCTCGAGCCCCTGCATACACCACTAAATACACCACACACACAAATTTTACAGCTCATATAAAAAAAATGTGAAATTGCGGCAACATCTCCTTTATACAACTTTAGTTATTCAATTCGTTTACAATTTTGACAAATAGAGTAAAAATAACTTACATCAGAACAGGTTCCCTTCACTTGCAAATTATTCAATCCCACCACACTAGTAAAATCGAAAAATATTCTTCGCCCATTCTTCTGATGCAAAGTTTCAATCAAACACCAGTGATGTCTTGTACTCCCTCTGTTCTATTAATGTTCCTGCCAGTTATTGTTCATTAGCTTCCCAATGCATATTCTGTATCGTTTATATCTTATTATTATTTGTGAAAATTATAACCGATTGAATATAATAATCTACGCAATTAATACGAATCAAAAAAGATCCCACATCACTATAAGTTATTCTTATACATTAGTAGTTTTTTGTAAAATTCCCTCTACTTTGAAAGTTGAAAAAAAGTGCCATGAACATATTAAGGAACCGGAGGAGGTAGCAAAATATAATAATAAGATATTATTTACATCAAGTAATAATAATTTAATTATTATTTTACATAAGAATATTATTTTTAATTATTATATACTTCGTAATTGTTTTAAACAGCCCCTTATCTGTTATCTCTTCTTTTCTCATGGATTTTACTCAACTCCTATATTTTCCTCGTTATTACAGTACTTCGATGCATGCACCACATGGACACCAATTTAATATAAAAAAACAACATGCAAATACCTCTTTCATCAGAAACTCATCAACGTTCATCATCCTTCAATAATTCATCATTCAATCGGCACCATTTCAATCATCAACAAAAGGCAACAATCAACGACGAGCGATCACCATTCATCATTATTTCCGACATCATCAAGCTTTTGTTATATATATAATCCCACAATCCACAATGTAGAAGCAGATCCTAAACTCTATCCTAATTGATTAATGTTCAAGGATTTTTTTATTATTATTTATTGTTTATTTTTTGGCTATGATAATTCAGGTTAGAGACATGAGAGGATGACTTGAGAGGAAATTTTTTTCTTTTGCTTTTTACTAACACTTTGGCCTTTTCATCATGTACCAGACAATATAATCTCTATACAATCACTACGTTTAGCCATTGATGAACCACAGAGATTAGAACCATTTCCCCTGTGTTTGCAATTGAACATTATTTAATTTCGAACTTTTTCAATGATGTGGAAGTTGAAAACGTTCCTTTACATCTGTATGTTGGCATTGCTAGTGGATAGCTTGTCAGTTGTTCTTATATTGTCTCACTTGCGTGTTCTTTTATTCCTGATAAATTTAAAATGTTTTTTTTATGAAAGATTGAAAAATTAGGAAAAAGAGCACTGAAATTCCAATCAGATGTCACTTGGAGTTGTAATGCTATAGTATATTTATCAGAGCACTGTAGTTCCATCATATAAGCATCATTGCCAATAAGTTTGTATGATTAATTCAATTTTCAAAATCTATTCAATACATACCCAATAGCAATCATGTACACCGTACTGGACAGGAATGCCAGCGCGCCGCCCACGAAACAGTCCGCAACCAGCCTCGGAACAGCCTGCGAACCAATCCCAGCCAAACCGGCCCCGCGAGCAGTACTTACAGCCCGCACGAACAGTAGGGAAGCGTAGAATCGAGGTCGGAACCGCAAAACAACAAGCAGCAACTGAATTTGAAAGGAATTAGAGTAATTGGGAAAAAAAAATTAAGGGAAAATATGGATTTCAATTGTATTCGAAAGGTTAGAAATTTGGGTTTTGAGTTGCTTGTATTTTGAATCGATCATAACAATAATCCAAACTTCCAAACTCAACGTTCGTACGCATAATGTTTTATTTAATTTTATTTTTGGGATGTTTCTATGAAATTACCCCTGAGGTTTTGCGTTTCCTACCAATATGCCCTCAAAGAAATTCTTCTACAATATACCCTAAGTTTGTACCCTTTCTACCCGTGATAACCAATGTTTATCAAAACCATTAATCCAAGCTTAACCCTTTAATAGGCGTGGGAGGAATTGGTGGAGTGGGGGTTGAGCCCGGTTGAGGAGTAGTCACTGCCTTTTGTTTAAAAAAAATCAGATCTTTTTAAGTTACACACTAACCTTATGTTTGGTAAAATTTAACCATTAAGTGTTTACCCTGTAGAAGGTATAAATCTTTAGGGGTATATTGTGACCAATTTTTTGCTAGCGGTATACTTGTAAAAACGGCAAAATCCAAGGGTTCTTCATAGAAAATCCCCTTATTTTTTCTATGTTGTTCTTTTTTTAAGATGGGTCGCGTTTAGCATTTAGCTGTCATTATAGTTGATATTTTTGGATTAATAATTTATTTCCTTTAGAACCTCTAAAAAAAAGCTTAAAATGAGATTTAGCTAATAATAAATTTAATTCTTTCAAGAACAATTCTGTATTGTATACAGGAAAATAGTACATGTATTTAAATTTAATTTAAAGTGTATATTTTGATTAATATTGTAATGTATTTAAAATTTAAAATTCTACATAGTATATTTTCTTAAGGATATCAAAAAATTTCCGTTTGATTTTTTTTGCTTCATCTTTCCAAGCTTAATTAAAAACACTAATTCATTACCGCGTGCTGCACATCATCCGTGCCGATGCCCCGAAGGTTACACGTGGACCAGTGATGATGCAATCTAATCATTTTGTTTTAGTATCATACGTTATTAGGAATCAAGTTTTAAGAGTGGATGGTCTTCGTCGATGACATATGCTACGTACTGTGTCTAGCTATCCGTTTCTTCGGAATTCATTAATGGATATACAGAGTTTTGGTAAACAAAAATTAGAAACTTAAAGTCGAATAGATAGTTTTGGTAACAAAAAATAGAAACGAAGTATATATCGACATTTTAATATTAAGTTAGGGTCTCCCTTGGCCCTTGGTTATCTTAGGATGCATAGTCAACACTCATCACGTCGCATTATGTTCAGCAACCGACACATCACTTTATACGTCTCAATTACAACATTAGAATGGATGCAATGGCAGTTATGTCATCTGTTGGTTTAGCTTCCGGCCAGCACCCGCAAATAGCCCTTAAAGCTATCCGTGTCGCACCTTATCCTTGAAGCGCACCACCCAATAATTTATTAGCGTCGGCATCTTTTTTAGTAGGGATACATAGGCTTTATCGTGTCTCCCTTGTTATTTAGAGGCGAGGCCAGCCGGCACCACCGTAGCACCACCTATCCCGGTCCCCATATTATGTCTCATACAAGCGACACCCAATAACTCCTATACGCTCGCATACTATCCCTTAGAAGGGCACCACAATAGATTTATGTGTCCCCTTTCTTTTATTTAGGGGACCACAATAGCATCTCACCCTAGCGTCCCATATCATGTTATACAGGGACACCAACTTACCGCGTCGCATATTATCCTTAGAAGGGACGACCAATAGGTTTAACGTGTCCCTGTTTACACTTGTGAGGGCACCAGTAGCCACTTTCACCTATCGGTTCATATTTAATGTTACTAAGGGACACCACATAACCTTTACGCGTCCGCCATATATCCTTTGAGGGGCCGCACGCGATCGCACGGATTCTGTAAAAAAACCTCAACATCCTGTCGTGTCCCATATATAAAACGAACGGGACGTCTATTAGCTTTAGGCACGTCCCCCATATTTTTCTACAGGGACACGATAGGCAGGTCACCTTAGGTGTTTTTTGTACCCGTGGAGTAATAAAACTCCCTCATGGGTAAGCTTAAACTATGACCCACCAACATTAATTCATCCTCCCCGTTTATTTTCAATTACTCACGGAACAGAGTTTATACTTGACTCCACTTAATTCTTGATTAGACCAAAACAATTCTACTATAACAACATTGACTCAGTTGTCAAGCCTCATATCATCACACCACCAGCGATCATTGATTAATCAAGTTCCACAATACCTTCTAATCTCCACAAATATGATAAAAAATTAAATTCCATTTGTGAGTACCCAAAACAAATCTTTGGATGTTTCCTACTCATGCTTTAAGTCATCCACAACATCCTCAAAACAATAGACAGATTCCGCATCAGTAGTACCCTTGAAAAGAAACCCAACATCCAGCTATGTACTTTTTCACTTAACAATAACTCAAGGAGAATCTTCCTACAACCAAATAGAAATCAATTATTTATTGATTCCCTAAACACAAATCAACAGCCCATACATTTCCCTTGAACCCCATAAATTTTAACAACTCAACCCTGCGAACATGTTTTAAAGATTAAACTTCAACGCCTTATACAATAAACCATTCATTTATTCTTTAAAAACCCTTTAAAAGCCAAAATTTTAAATGTAAAATCACTTTGATATGTTTAAAAACTCTGAAAATATCAAATAAGCTTGTTTTTCGTTGGCCTACAAAAAGTCAACAAATCGCAACGAAAAATGCACCAACAAGTCATAAACAAATGCAAAATTAAGACGTAGCAATAGCCACGATCAAGCGAAAGTCACCAAGCAAGTCAAAGTCAAACCATACATCCCTAGTCGAAGCAACACTATCCTCACCAAGCACATAAAAACCGCGTGGTAACCCGATTGTCGTTATACACAATGTAACTCAAAAGCAACAACAAAAAGACATTGCTATACGCAATCRTGACTATACGCGACATTCATCATCAAGACAAGGCATAAGCATTAGCATCGGCAAAAGACATTGCTATACGCAATCGTGGCTATACGCGACATTCGACATCAATACAAAGCATAGGCATCAGCATAAGCAAAAAGACATTCGCTATACGCGATCGTGGCTATACGCGACGTTACTTTCACTCCAGTTTTCCCGGACGACTAGCCGAGATGGGATAAAAAATTCAAGCAAACACCTAGTCCAAATGAAGGCATCGATGCAAACACCAACCCATGTWTTCCCTAAGAAGTCCAAATGGARGCATCGGTACGGACATTAACATCATTTCCCCAGCAAGTCAAAACGAAGGCATCGATATGGACACCATCTCATATTCCCCAGTAAGTCCAAACGGAGGAAACAATACGGACACCACAACAACAATTTCCCATGAAGTCCTAACGGAGGCATCAAAGTGGACATTGAAATAGTAACACCCCAACAAGTCCTAACGGAAGCGTCGTGGCGGACAATCGAAAAAAATTAAGAGAGTCCTAACGAAAGCATCGAGGCGGACAATCGGTCGAAAGTAACTCCCCGGGAAGTCCTAACGGAAGCGTGGAGGTGGATAATCAAGAAAACCAATTTGAGAAAGTCCTAACGGAATCGTCGAGGCGAACAATCAATTAAAACAAATCACAGAAGTCCTAATAGAAGCATCGAGGCAGACGRCCATTCAAAAGCACACCAAAAATGTCTTAATGGAAGCRTCGAGGAGGACGGATGAAAACAAGCAACATGCAAAGCACTGTCACAAAAATCCCCAATGGAAACAAAACCATAGGTGGAAGCACAAACACAAGCAATAGTAATCGCGACAAGTAAGCAAGAAACAACAACCATAGGTGCAAGTAAAACTACTTTGGCTTTCGTTTTACGAGATATTCTTCTCTACAAACTCAGCCAAAGTGGGGGCTTCTGTAGATGCCTACATTTGTCCCTAGCCCAAGACAGCCAATGATAAGACACCCCTTGCAACACAAAAGTCAAATTGAGAGAGYTAGGACCGTAACGGGCCCTAAAAAGGMAGGTTCCCTTACACCGAGCACTTTTCAAGCATTTAGCACCTCAAAAAATGAGTTTTAATTTTTAARCAATTTTATCTTATTTTTGAACATTTTTTTATAGAATTGTTCAGAATTTTTTTGGATTTTTGCAATTTTTTGGAGTTTCCGGCAATTTAATTAATTTTGCAATAACTAATTAAATTATCAACACATCTCCAAAAATTACGAAATTTTAACAAAAACTACTACATTTTACAAGAAATTTGTATATTTTTCCATAATTTTTGCAATTTGTGGATTAAAATTTATGAATTTCTTAAGCAAAACGCATAACCGAGCGAAACRGRATGTTCTAGAAGCTTCCAGAACCTCCCTTGGCCTTGGCTTGCTCCCCAAGGGTGTCCACATTCATCTCTTGTTTTCACTTGCAAGCCAAAGCTTCGTATGATTACGAAATSAATTCTTTCCACAAAACACAATCGGCAATATAAACTATTTTAGGCAAGACGAAGGAAAAGAAGCAGAACGAGTTTTCGGCGAGTGATCGCCCAGATTTGGGCGAGTAATCGTCTAGTTTCCTTCCTTTTCTAACTCTTCTTGCCTATAAATATAGGCCTCCCGAGGCTCATTTCACAACTTTAGGA
>SNQN01010749.1:6108-20917 GCA_008642245.1 Bassia scoparia | reverse complement strand
AACTCGCTAATTCATCAATCCTCACTTCACTGAAACACAATTACAAAAACAGCAGTTAAGTGAGTAGCAAAAACTCTAAATTCTAACAACAAACTCTAAACTCTATTGCCAAATAGGGCCAATATGCCTTTAAAAAAAGATTGTTCATCCACTTCAAATTATTTAATTTGTTAAATTATATGCAATTCTTAAAGTTGTATTGTAACATAACATCAAATTCGAAATTTATGATAAATATGAGCGTAGAATATTGTTCTGCATATATATATACTAATTTTATATATGGGTCCAGGATTTTCCTCAAACTCTTTATAGTTATAAAAAGAATGTTAATAAACCTATTGATTTTTTCTTCACTTTGAAAAACCCCTAAAAGTAAAAAAGGAGTCTATAATATATATACCCACTTTGAATTTGTTCTTACTTCAATTCATTTGTATAATTAGTAGTGCAACACATAAAAAGGAGGACAGATATAAATTCCATTATTCCCAACCCAATACCTCAAAACCTCAACTAGTTACTCTGTTCCAATAATACATTTATATACTACAAAGTATTATTTACATTTAATCATAGTACTATGTACTATCTAAGCTAAAGCAATAAGCCAATAATTAAAAATTATCCATTATGCAACTTAATAATGCCAACATACAACAAGACAAGCATATGATATACAACTTTAATGAATAACACAAATCACAACCGTCCATTATTTTGAATGGACGCACGAGATCATTTTGAGCCMTTTACATGCATGCATGGTCAAACGGTTGACCACTTGTCTTGAATATACCACACTATATATAATGTTCATTAGTAGCTAATTATAATTAATTTTTAATTTCTTGCATGCACGACTAAGCTAATACATACTTCATTATGACAGCTACTAATATATACAATCTTAGTGTAATTAGCACTAATTATTAATGGAATAAAGGGCAAGTTGATAAAATAATTATTCTTAAAAATCGAACAGATCATGTCTCGAAAGATATACAAACGAAAACTATAAACAAAGGGCAAGACAAACTGATAATATAAGAAAATGTCCCCTCTTTATTGGGACAATGGGCTATAATTATATTACTAAACATTGGTTTAAATTATAATATATGATTAGAATAGTAATATTCGTTGCTCAAAGTGATGCATTGAGCCATAAATCAGGCTCAAATTAAGCATAAAAACAAACAAAAGAAAACCCTAAAAAGAGAGAAAGAGAGGTGTAGAAAAGACGCAAAAAAAAAAAAAAAAAAAGTTGGGAATCGTAAAATGCATAATTTTCATAGTAGTTTGGGTGAGTGGGGCTAATTGCGCACTCCCACAGCTTATACACAAATTCATGCACACACGTTTGCATTAATACATGCATGGCTTCTTGACTTGACTTCCTTTTCATATGCTCACACTCCCTAATTCACAACCTCCACTTTTGTTTGTTAAAGTACCCAACTGTCTTTTACTCCTCCCGTTCCCTTTTTTTTACGAAAACCTAACGAGAAGAATAAAAAGAAACGAARCAAGTAGTTTTTYCTTCTTTCTCTCTCGCTCATGAATAAAAATTAGGGTTATATTTCCTTCGTTTTCTTTTAAGGGATAAGTTCTAATATACTTAGTAATTGATTACATATTGCATCGATTTATGCATAATTTTTACAAAAATTAACACTTATTGCTATTTTAAGTCATATTTCATGCATGTCTTATATGTAAGGGTTGTGATTTTGGCGCTCCCTGAACCACATTTTGGTGATCAATATTCATGTGAGAGAATGATGAGGAGTGTCAAAATGATTCGAGGAGTGCCAAAATCATTTTCATATATATAAGAATAAGAAKTATATTTAACMATTTATCGTTAATCAGAAGAAAGCGAGGTAAAGAGAAAATTTAAATAGGGACCCATGTGATTGGAGAGACTAGAGCGAGATAGAGCAAAACTATTGTCTAACACAAAAATTTCACAACAAATCAATAAATTCTTTAAATAACGAAAAGGGTCGCAAGGACTATCATGATTCATCACAACTAAATTAAATTAAAAGAATGGATGAAGTTATATTATGATAGTAGTAGTATTAAGCGGCTATTTTCGCTGGACGGTAGTGAGATGGTAAAATATTAATCGAGGTCTACAAGCTAGTAAATTATATCCAGTGTTATAATTTCCGCACACTTATTTCTATAGAATATTAAATATAAAAAATGTGGCTTATATTTAGTCTAGCTTATATTTGTGTTTTCACATGATCCTATTCCTATTCTATTTCATAGTTGTCTACAATGTCCCCTTCCTTAAATTGCTAAATTCCCTCGAATTTGCTTAGTGCCAATCTATGCGAGTATGTGAACATTCTTTCGCTAC
The DNA here is from genome assembly GCA_008642245.1 of Bassia scoparia. Taxonomy (NCBI): domain Eukaryota; kingdom Viridiplantae; phylum Streptophyta; class Magnoliopsida; order Caryophyllales; family Amaranthaceae; genus Bassia; species Bassia scoparia. Next base: position 18,543 of record SNQN01010749.1, on the reverse strand, counting down.
TCAAGAATTTTTTAAGCTAGCTAACAGTATTTAGCTACCTTGCATGTTTCAACATCTTTGATCTCTCTAGAAGCAATTTTTTAGTTTGATCTTTCAAATTAGGAAATTTTAGATGATAGATCGACAATGACATTTAATTTTAATTTTTTACCTTTTAATCCATTTTTCGGAAAAAGTAATCACTGAATTAATCCTTCGATCTTGTGTTTTTGTATGAATGAACCAGATTATTATATATGTAAAACTTGGACTCTCTATCTTGTAATATAGACTTGAATTAAAATTACTACCTTCCGTTTCAAATTAATCGCAACGATTAGACACTTTTCTCTTATCTTTATTGTCAAATCGTTGCGATTAATTTGAAACAGAGTAGTATTATTTTCTACAAATACCCATAAGTTTCTTATTATATTCTTTCCGTAATCTATTTTAGTTTTATTAAAAAGAGAGGAAGTTTTATACTTACATATACATGAGAATATACGATGCACTTATGTTTCAATGCAAAAGGCGAAACCTAAAATTAATGGTATGTCTTGTAGAAGAAAGAAGAAAAAGGCAGTCCTAGTATGTGAATTCAAAGATAAGTTTGGCCCATTACAAAATTAATTAACAGATACGAGTTTAGGCAACTAAAGTTTTTTTTAAGGACGATAATAATATATGGCAAGTTAACGAGCGGTCGAGCGTCCGGACGTTAGATAAGGTAGCTAAAGTAAAAACATAAATTTTAAATTAATATTAATACACTGTTGACGTGTGATTTTGACCTACATCACAACATTTTTATCAATTTAAGAATATATTTGATTCTTACTGACGCATAGGGACGCTTGTTAGCAAGATCGATAATAATACTCCTATTTAATTCAGTGGGTAAACTAAGTTTTTTCCGTTACGATTATTGACAGTAACTTCAATCCCTTTTTGGCATCAACAACCAATTTGGAATTGGGTGCCACAAACAAACGCATATACAGGAACAAATTATCCAGTATTTGTATGCTAAGCAAAATTAATTAAGTAAATATGTTAGTGATACTTTTATTAAATTCCTTAATTCAGGCTCTTTGAACGTGCGGGTCATGAGGTTCACGTGGTGGGTGGGGTCCACTGGTCCCACTTCTATGGCCGTGCAACCTATTCAAACCACTTCTTTCCTCTTTTACGACTGTTTTAACTCTACGGACTCTACTCGTGGCAAATTTTTGTTCACCATTAATGGAATTTGAGACTATTCTCTACTAATAGCTAATAGGTAGTCATGCTGGACCCACTCCAACCTCACCCGCCTTAATAATTTATATTTTTATATCAACTAAATTAGGTTAACTGGAACCGAAGTCAGTTGAATTAGATTGAAATCACTTGAAATAATTGAAGCAAGCCGCACCAAACTAAACTGGGTTGTGGTCAACTAATTTGAATTGAGTGAATGAGTAGTTTGAATTGATTAAAGTCAAGTCAAGTGAAATTCGGACTTGAATTGAATAGTTTTGTTGAGTTTTTTGAATTAATGAAAACAACCCTAAATCTTACGTTCACGGTTGACAAGACTATAGTTGTGGGTTACTAAATGGATAAATGCACCAAAAGTTGCTCAAGTATAGCACAGTAAAATGTCGTTAAAATCCAAGGCATACATTCATAGAAGTTCGAGTATGTGATTATGTGTCTTATGCATGTGAATATACTCMTTACAATAATTTTAAGCTCTTGAAATCCAAGTATGAGTAGTACTAGTGTACTACTACTACTCTACTATAGTATAGCATTAGCAATCCAAGACTTGAAAAAAAGTGCACGAATTTGGACATTTTAGTAGGGTTCACGTGCCATTGCTTTTCTTAACACAAGCAATCCTTTTAAGGAATGCTGTTTCATTAATCAACGATTATACCTTGTAATTTATGTCATTATTATTATTATTATTATTATTGCTTAATTAATCACTTTATTTCGTCTTGATTTGTGCTTTTCTTATTTTGCTTACTTTTGCGTGCGTTTATGCTTGGTACGTCGTACGTCTCCTATTTGGACCACAATACTCGGTTATTGGTCAATTACTCAATTTAACTTCATTGGCTTAATAATAATTAATAATAATGGTATTTTATGTCAAGAAAGTAGCATTTCATTATGGTTTTAGTATCCTCACCAATAACAAATGCAAATCTAGTCATATGTGCTTTTGGTAGTGAATATAGATGTAATTAATGATGATATAATTAGCCTAGTAATTAACTCTTCCTTGGATACCTTCAAATTAGGGTTCATGTACAAGTGTACAACCCTTTTCTTTTATGGTTGAGGTTCAACAACTCTAAATGTGGGATTGTGTGTATATGTAGAGAAAATGTGTTTCGCTTCGCTAATGGTGTGACACTCAGATTTAATGCAATTCATCAACCGTTGGTTGGCTAGTTAGTAGGGTTCGTGGGTCATGTGAATCAAATAGTCGAGCGACTCAAGCTCATCTAGCCATCTAGGTAGCTAACTAGCCGTGTTTYCTTTTATTTGGTGCGTAGAGAATAACTATATTATTGATGTAAAAGATTATCATTCTTGACAAATACCGCATAATTAAGTTCTATCTAGCTAACCTATATGTAGTTAATTGATTGGTATATCCGATCTGTATATGTAGATGAGACTAATTCCATTCGATTCTAAGTTCAAATAAACTTTACTTTGTTCAAAAGGCTATATACTCATCAAGTGTTTAATTAAATTAAGAAAAGAAAAAAAATGAAGACTGACAGCGTGATTGGTTTGAGGAGTTAGTACGAGGGTTCGAGGAATCTTCATTTAGACAAGGATCCACTCTAGTTGGAAATCCAACTTGATTTTAAAAATATAAATTAAAAAACAAACAAAAACAAAATAATTGTAACTTGTAAAAGATGATTTTGGCATGTAATTTGCTGGCTTCGATATTATAAGATAAAGTGTGCACTCAAATTAGGGGAAACTTTAATTTTGTTGCTCAATTAATAATGCTCAAGTTCGTAAGTTAATACGTACACCAAGTTTGGCATTTTCATAATACTAAGGTAGGTTATTTAAATATCTTTAAATTATGAGAATCTCAATAAATCATCCAATGAGATTTGCTGATGCTTTGCTTAGCTAGCTAATTCCGATTCTTGAGGATTTTATTTACTTGTATTTTATTTATTTTAATTTTTGTCACATTTTGAATTCAATTTTAACACCATCTTTTGTAGATTATCACATAATTAGGAGTGTATAATAACATAATAATCAAGATTTTATGGATTTAAGGTGCTATATTTACTATGGTTATATTGTAAATTCATTTTGGTTGTGCATTGTATTACATAATTAAAGCTAAACCTTACATAATATAAAATAAAATAATAAGCTAAACCTTGAAAATGCTTGAATATCTGTATAATAATCATGTAGAAACATATATAGCCTACGACCTTATTAAATCTAAATATATTGTATTCTTTCTCTGAAATAAATAAATATATAATACTATTACTTCTATAGTATAAAAAAAAAGTATTATTTATAAGATACTCCGTATAAAATATCTATATATTGTACGGAGTAATTTATTCTGTATCATTTGTTCCACTAAATTTCATATTGTCAAAGAATTGTACATACTCATTAATTCTATAATGTTCTACCAGTTACTATTCATACGCTTCTCAATGCATGTTTTGTATCGATTATAACTTTAGTTATAGATTTGTGAAAATTATAACGATTGAATATTAAATAATTTATCCACAAGATCCCACATCACTATATCTAATCTTATACTCTGTACATTAGTTATTTGCAAGATTCCTCCACTTGTAAATTGTTGAAAAAAGAAGAAGTGACATAAACATTATGGAACGAAGAGAATACATAGGATTAAGGTTAAACAATGCGATGAAATAAATCTGAATTCAAGCGCTTTTATTAGAATAGTCCTTTGCTTCTTCTTAGTGAAACATTAAAAAATAAAAAATAGAAAATTAGCATTTGGAACATGATAAACGAAATAGCACGCTAAAATCCGTACAATGAAATAGGATCATCAAAGAACAATACCATGTTTGTACTTGAAAATAATTTTGAAAATGATTCTCAAGATTTGGCTTAACGTATGGAAAATCACGTTAGAGTTATTTCTATAATAAATAATTGTTTATCAAGATTATAGTTAATAATGAATAGTAAATTAGTAATGTCGTTAATGATGTATAGAATTGGAGCAATGGTGTCACAAGCAATGGTGGGTCATTTTAGAAGCACAAAGTCAAATAAACAGACAACTTTGTTGGAACATTTATGCATAAATGGCCTTGAACAAATGAATTTGATTAATAATATAACGGACAAGTTAAAGCAAAGGACTAATTGGAGTAAAAACCAATTTAGGAAGGAATTTGGCGGAGAAACGACAGAACCAAAATGGCGCAAGCCACCAGAATGGCGCCGCGCCATTTGGTTCTGGACCAAAATGGCGCCACGCCATTCAGGTGGCGCCACGCATATTGGCCCTGATGCGTTTTAATGCGCGATCAGGTTTTATCCTTTGCCTTTGATTGTTTTGTCCGTTGGGTGCCTACTTAATGTAATTGATATGATATTTGAATGATATTATGGCTGTTGTAAATCAGTTTGAATGAGTTTGAATTGGTTTTAAACACCATTAACTCAGAATTGATTTGGCATTGATTGCATTAATTAGGGAGGTTACACTCCTTAATGTGGCTGTTGGGAGGACTCCTAAGTGCCTATAAAAGGCCAAGCTTAATTCATTTGTTGACACACATCAAAAAACACTGAATTATATTCTTGTTGGCTATTGTTGTTTACTTGCTTTCTCTTTGAAACTTCTTGCAAACTTTTCAGAGAGTGTTTTCACAAATCAAACACAAAGTTCTTTTTCTTGACTGCTTTGTAGATCAAACAGTAAGTTGCTCTCTCTCCATTGTATCTCATTAGTTATTCGTGGTAACCCGGTGATCCTAGAAGGGGCGAAATTAAACTAAAAGAAAGCGTATTCTCCGTGCCTTGGAGTGATTATCCGTTACTACCTCTATTGTTCTAACAATCTTTAGTTTAATTTCGTTTTCTGTTTCGGATATGGCATCATCACTCAAGGACATGGCCATGAACTTTCAAAAATTGGCCAAGTTCGAAGGTGTGGGGTTTAGGAGGTGGCAAAGAAGATGCACTTTCTATTGACTACCTTGAACGTTGTTTAGTGCTTGCAACACTAGACCACCACTTCCCAAGCCGGAGAGGAGGAGCCCTTGGAGACGGTGAGAAGGCGAGCTAAGTGGGATAGCGATGACTACGTGTGTCGTGTCATATCCTCAATGCTCTTTCGGATTCCTTGTTCGATCTTTATCAGAATGCGGAAAATGCAAAGGCGCTTTGGGATTCTTTGGAGGCCAAATACATTTCCGAGGATGCTTCAAGTAAGAAATTCCTTGTTAGTAATTTTAATCTTTTTAAAATGACTAATGACCGGCCTATAATGAACAATTCCATGAAATTCATCACATTTTGACCAAATTCAAGCACATGGAATGGTGATGATGAAGCCATTGCGGTTGCATCTATCATTGATAAATTACCCATCTTGGAGAAATAAAAACGCTTTAAAAACATAAAAGAGGACATGACCATGGAGCAATTGGGTAACAACATCTTCGTATTGAAGAGGATCCGGGCTCAAGATGGGGTTAAGGACACTAAAACAATGTCCAAAAATCTGCCATAAACGTGGTAGAGGTTGGTGAGTCAAGCGGGACTAAGAAATCCAATGTCATTTCAAACCAATGTTGCAAACAAGAAACGGAAGGCTTTGGCTTGTTGGGTTTGCAATGGTCCTCATTTGAAGAGGGATTGCCCTTCCAAGAAGAAGAAGGCAAAGAAGGATCAACCTAAAGGTGTCCTTCAAACCAAGGTATGCATACATCATGTAGTTACAAATGACGAAATGAATTTTGTAGCTATGATTCTGAGATTTGGTGTTGTGCAGGTTGATGATATTGGTGGATTGTTCGGGAGCCTCTAGACATGTGTGCAAAGATAGGCATTTTTTCAAAACCTACAAGGAGTTGGAAGATGGGCCAATCTTGTACATGGGAAACGATTCTACGGTCAAGGCTAGAGGAATAGGCAGTAGAGTTGTTGTAACATCGAAAAAACTCTTACTCTTAGAGATGTTGTTTTTGTACCCGAAGTTAGGAAAAATCTTGTGTCCGGAGGTCTCTTGAATAAGTTTTGGTTTTGAATGGTTTTTGAGTCCGATAAGTTTGTACTTTCTAAGGGTGGTATTTATGTGGTCAAGGTTATTATTGTAATGGATGTTTAAGCTCAATATTGAATAATAAAATTGTTGATTCGTTTATATGCTTGATGTTTCTTCTCTTTGGCACAATCGTTTATGTCATGTGAATAATCGTCGTTTATATGACATGTCTAAAATGGGTTTAATCCCACCTTTCGATTTAAATTTTAGAGAAGTGTACTTGCATGTTAATAAAATACACAAGGACCCTTTTCCAAGTGTGACAAGACAACAATTTTGCTTGAATTGGTGCATAGTGACTTATGTGACTTACATAGTTCCCTTCTTTAGGCAATAAGAAATATGTTGTAACTTTTATTGATGATGCATCAAGGTTTTGTTACTTGTATTTGTTATCATCTAAAGATGAAAAGCTCTTGATAAATTTAAGATCTATAAGACCGAAGTGGAATTACAACTTGATTTAAAAATTAAGAAATTCGGACGGATAGGGGTGGTGAATACTTTGATCCAAGTTATTTTAAATCCATTGGTATTATTATGAACGACTCACCATATACTCCCACAAGTAATGGTGTGCCGGAAAGGAAAAATAGGACTTTAAAAGAAATGGTTAATTCATGCTATCTAATTCGGGTCTTAGTGACGGTTTTTGGGGTGAAGCAATGCTTACGGCATGTTATGTTTTGAATCGAGTTCCTAATAAAAGGAACAAGATTACCCCATATGAACTTTGGTCTAAAAGGAAGCCTAATCTCCATTACCTTAGGGTATGGGGTTGTAGGGCAATTGTCAAATTGACGGAACCTAACGTAAAACGTTGGGTGAAGAGGGATTGATTGCGTGTTTATAGGTATGCTGAAATAGCAAAGCCTATAGGTTTTATGTTTTAGAACATAATGATTGTTTCTATTCATCCGTGATAGAATCAAGGACGCAATATTTGAATGAAACACGGTTTTCATCGATTCCTAGACCAAAGGACATGGTACCTAGTACTATGACTTCCATTGTAGATGACATTACTAATGATCATGATACTCAATTCCGGAAGTGAAGGAAAAAGTAAAGAATTAGAAAGCGAAATCTTTTGGACGGATTTTCAACTATATTTAGTTGAAGGGTCAAGGGAGTCTCTTGAGACTCAGCTTCATATTGTTACCATATGGAGGAGATCCTAAATCCTTTGATGAGGCAATGAGTCTCATGATGCCGCTTTTTGGAAAGAGGCGTAAATGATGAAATGGATTCCATATTGGGGAATAATACTTGGGTTCTATCGGATTTACCTCCCGGTTGCAAACCTCTTGGTTGTAAGTGGATTTTTGTTACAAAAGAAGAGTCGATGGAACATATTAAAACACAAAGCCCGGTTAGTGGCTCAAGGTTTTAGGCAAAAGTATGGTATCGATTACTTTGACACTTATGCTCCGGTGGCAAGAATAGCTACATTAGACTTTTAATTGCGTAAGCGCGATTCATGGTCTTGAAATTCACCAAATGGATGTCAAAACTGCCTTCCTTAATGGTGAATTGGAGGAGGAAGTGTACATGAATCAACCAGAGGGTTTCAAAGTCAAAGGACAAGAAACGAAGGTTGCAAGTTAGTTAGATCTTTGTATGGGCTAAAACAAGCCCTAAGCAATGGCATCAAAAATTTGATGATGTTGTCTTGGCTAATGGTTTCAAAATTAATCAGTCTGATAAGTGTGTATATAGCAAATTTGATGATAGCGGTAAAGGTGTCATAATTTGCTTATATGTTGACGATATGCTTATCTTTGGAACTGATTTGGATGAAGTCATAAAGACAAAGTTTTTTCTCTAAAGTAGCTTTTCCATGAAAGATTTGGGACAAGCGGATGTGATCTTGGTATAGAATTGTGAGAGGAGAAGGAACTATTTCTTTGTCACAATCTCATTACATTGAGAAAGTGATTCAGAGGTTCAATGAGTCTAACTCAAGTCATTTTGCTACTCCTATGGATCCTAACATTAGTTTGGTCCAAGTAGTGGTACTCCCAATTGCACATTGGAGTATGCAAGCTTGGTTGGAAGCTTGATGTATGCAATGACTAGCACTAGACCGGATATAGCTTTTGCTATTGGTAAGCTAAGTCGGTTACTAGTATCCTAGTATGATGCATTGGAATGCTCTAAGGAGAGTGCTTCGGTATTTGAAGAAAACCAAGGACTATGGTTTGACATATACCGGGGATCCTTCGGTTTTAGAAGATACACGGATGCTAGTTGGATTTCCAATAGGAGGATTTTTCGTCCACAAGTGGATGGGTGTTCTCTTGGAGGAGGTGCCATTCATGGCCTCTAAGAAGCAAACATGTATACTGATTCAACTATGGCTCGGAATTCATAGCTCTAGCTTCTTGTTGCAAAGAAGCGGAATGGCTAAGGAATGTGTTGAAGTGAGGTGATTTGTGGGTAAAACCTATGTCACTCTTGCTATACATTGTGATAGTGCTTAACAATTGCAAAGGCGTATAGCGAAGTCTACAATGGCAAGTCAAGGCACATTGGGGTTAGACACAGCTATGTTCGTAAATGATCAAGGATGTTGTATAACCATTGGTTTTGTTCGTCTCACTCAATTTGGCGGATACGTTTACTAAACCGTTGCCAAGGGAGTTGTTGGTTAATGAACAAAGGGATGGGTCTTAAGCCTATTGAACAACTTCAATGAAAGGAAAACTCAATTCGACGTCTAATACAACGTTGGATCCGAATTCAATGAGGATAGAATTTCATTTGATGATTGTGTGCACTTGTGTTTCCATCCCAAGGTTAGTGCAAATTCTCGCAATGATAAAGGAGGTTGATTTTATGAAAATTCTTAATGAATCTTTGAGGGAGAACTCAATTGCAGGAGTCGGTACGTTAAGATTTACCTATATGAGTTAGAGGTTTGGCCGCCTCGTCAAGTTTGGGCTTACTTGAAACGCTCATGAATGGATATGATACATGGCTACTAAGGTTTCGAGGTTAAAGGATTTTGTTAGTGCTTGTGTGTGTTGTACCTTCGGTGATCGTAGGGATTGTGTGATTCAAGTATAGTCCATCACCACGATTGGAATCATTGTTAAGTGTGCATACACTAAGTAGGACATTCAATCTTTAAGATATTTCTATTATGCATAAGTATGTTGATTTGTAAATTTGCAAGTAAGGAGGTTTGTCAACATTTATGTCATAAATGGGAGGAGGATGTTGGAACATTTATGCATAAATGGACCTTGAACAATGAATTTGATTAATAAATATAACGGAAAGTTAAGAAAGGACTAATTGGAGTAAAAACCAATTTAGGAAGGAATTTGGCGAGAAAGACCAGAACCAAAATGGCGCCAAGCACCAGAATGGCGCCGCGCCATTTGGTTCTGGACAAAATGGCGCCACGCCATTCAGGTGGCGCACCCATATTGGCCCTGATCGCGTTTTAATGCGCGATCAGGTTTTATCCTTTGCCTTTGATTGTTTTGTCCGTTGGGTGCCTACTTATGTAATTGATATGATATTTGAATGATATTATGGCTGTTGTAAATCAGTTTGAATGAGTTTGAATTGGTTTTAAACCATTAACTCAGAATTGATTTGCCATTGATTGCATTAATTAGGAGGTTACACTCCTTAATGTGGCTGTTGGGAGGACTCCTAAGTGCCTATAAAGGCAAGCTTAATTCATTTGTTGACAACAACATCAAACACTGAATTATATTCTTGTTGGCTATTGTTGTTTACTTGCTTTCTCTTTGAAACTTCTTGCAAACTTTTCAGAGAGTGTTTTCAACAAATCAAACACAAAGTTCTTTTTCTTGACTTGCTTTGTAGATCAACAAGTAGTTGCTCCTCCCATTGTATCTCATTAGTTATTTCGTGGTAACCCGGTGATCCTAGAGGGGCGAATTAAACTAAAAGGAAACGTATTCCGTGCCTTGGAGTGATTATCGTTACTACCTCTTTGTTCTAACACACTTTTGTGTAATTTAGTTGGCTCCAACTGCAAATACAACCTAGTACTCCAAAAATTAAAGTACTGTACCAATTTTAAAGGTACACTTCTTATTAGAATCTTTGTTTAAGCACATATTCACATGCTTTTTTCTTCTAAACTTAAGGTTAGAAGGACAAGTGTCGACTATCATGTATATTTTTGAGTGATAATTAAGATTTATGTATCGTGTAAACGGATTTAGACTCGTTTTTTCGGTATAATAGCTTGATTTTTATTTTAAAAGATAAWAGACCTAAAACAGAATAGAAGATCTTATCTTTATTCTAAAAGCTAAATCATTGAATTACTATTACTACTACAACTCCTTTGTCACCTTACAACAATTTTGTAAAAGAGAAATCAAAATTCATAAAATAGATCTAGATATTCCGATTTTTTATTCGATTATTTGAGAAAATTAATAATGCGGTCAATAATGATGCATTTTTTTTAATCATACGGAGTATCTAAAATGGAGCTATATAATCTTTTTTTGATCCGATTTGAAAGAATATCCAAAACCTAGATAACTAACTAAAACCAAACTAAAGGATCATCGATTTGACAATCCGAAAAAATCAGATATCCTATTTTCCTTACCCATACATTTAGGAAAAATACTAGAAATAAGTAAGGACTTAAAAACACAATTTATAGTGTCCGTTTTATCATAGTAGATAATTTAGAGAATGTTAAAAATTATATATTAATAGGAAAATCTTTAGAAGATGGTTAACGACTTAACGTTTTGCAGATCAAAACTTCTATCAGTCGGGTCAAAAAGGCTTTCAAAGAGGTCGGTCCATTAAATTGGGTCTGAATTTTTGAAAGAGCAATGTTGTARGCCCAATGATATAAATAACTCTTGACAAATGACAATCAATAGCTAGTCACTATTTCTATTATATAAGCCAAGAGGGAGCTATAATGTTCCTACGACAAATGACAATCAATAGMTAGTGACATGGCTACTATTGATACAAATCAACTTTAAATGGTCAACAATGAGAAAAACCCTTATACAAGTAATAACAATATCCACATGTTATTATAATAGGCGTGTTCACAGAAGGCTAGTAAAATAATAGGTGTACTTTAAAGTGGGCCTTCAAACAAAACCAGCCCATTAGATAACATTATTATACTGTGGCACGCAAATTGCTTACCTGCACCTTGGTCCATGAACTTTACATGGACCCCCACTCAAAGACCCACACGGGCCTAGCCTTCCTCACAGCCCACACGTCTAACTCTGATCTCCTTCTATTTTGTTTTTAATAAGCATTTTGTATTTTTATTTTTACRTTTATATATTTTTTATGAAATTATTTTTCAATTTTTAAATTTAACAATTTTTTTCACATTTTTTCATCTCTTAGTACTCCGTATTTGATTTCCTTTTCATTAATCCATTAACTTTTTCTAATTTTTTCTCTATAACTTAAATATTTCACAATATATTAATTCATTCAATTTCAATATCAATTTTAATTCAATAATTAAATATAAGATGAATAATTTGAATATTGAATACAAAACATTGAAGATTGTAAATCATAACATGAATATTTTTTATTGAACATTGAAATGAAAAGGTAATACTTTTTTTTTCTAATTACAAACATGCACACACAAAATCTTACAAAAAAAAAACAGAATATTGAATACAAAATGTTGAACTTTGTCCGCACAAAAAAATCGCAAATTCTTAACTACACTCCCCGGACTACATCGACCCCCTTGCTAGTCTGGCACACGTTCTTTCTACTCCTTTTTTTATTTTTTATATTCTTTTTCTATTTTTTTCTCATTTTAAATACTTCTTATTTTTTATTTTTAATTTTGTTATTATTTGAGTTTTTGATTTTTTTTTCTCTCCTAGTATTATCTTTCCTTCTTATTAACACCTTTATGTACTATCATTTGAATATTCTACAATACATTTATTTATTCATTCACAATATTCTTTCACAATTCAATTTTATTTTTATTTTACTCGCAAAAATTTTGAACTTTTTTACTAAAAAAATCCGGGAAAAACTTAATAWTGAATACGGAGTAAAAAACACTTCGTATTAGAGATTGATAATCACAAACTGAATGTTGCACATGAAATGTTGAATATTGTAAATAA
>SNQN01010747.1:6822-20923 GCA_008642245.1 Bassia scoparia | reverse complement strand
GCGCAACGCTCGCAGCGTCAAAACGCTAGGACGACCGTGACATCTTGGTATCAAGCTAGGTTCGAATAGCACCTGGTAGTCGAAAAAGGAAAAATGAGTCGTCAAACACGGAAGAAAAGGATTGCGTGGCTAGAAGGAAAGTCCGAAGAATGGCTCGGCTCGAACACATTGGCATCGAGCAAGCAAGATGATTGAAAGCCTGGAAGCTATGATCCAGGTACTGAAATCGGAGAAAAGCGCTCTACAGGACAATTGAACTTCGTCTACAACCAAGCCGATGAAGCGTTGGAAATATGTGATAAGATGAAGCGAGCTGTAGGGAAAGCATCCAAGGCGGTGTGCACCCAAAATCAAAGCGCCCAAGCTTGAGACTACAACGGCGCCCGCAATGCCAAGGAAGTGCAAAACTTCTTGTTCGACATGGAACAGTTCTTCAAGGTTAGTCAGCTAGACGATCCTTGAAGTTGACACAGTGGTCATGCATCTTGCTGTGATGTCAAGCTCTGGTAGCCACCAAGCACGCCGAGATTGAGGCACGGAAGTTGAAAATTGATACATGGGACGAGTTCAAGAAGGAATTAACGAGCCATTCCTCCCAGAAACACTGAATTCATTGCCCGAAGAAAGTTGCAGGAAATTAAGCAAACGGCTCCATTCGAGACTACGTGCGTGAGTTCTCCGCATGTATGCTCGACATTCAGACATGAGCAACAGATCGTCTCTTCAAGTTCATCTACGGGTTGAAAGAATGGCCCAAAGAGAAGTTGATGCGACAAAAGTTCACTACTCTCTCTGGTAGCTGTGAGCGTAGTGGAGAGACTCGTTGATTACTCCTTTGGAAAGGAGAAAAGCTTAGAAAAGAAAGACTCAACAACACGCCCCTTAAGCCCCACTCAGGCTCTCCAAGGAGCGCTGTGAGCGGCTCACGTGTTTCGTCAAACTCTACAGATTCAAACGTAGCAAAAGTGGGGAAGGCAACTTCAACACAAATCAGGGATCTCAACCATTACAAAGTAATCGGGTTCATCATGGACTCCAAAAGGATCATCCTTTAATAGAAGCAACTTGAGCTGCCTAGTTTGCAGAGGCCCGCACAAATGTGGGTATGCAAACACAAAGGCGAGATTGACAAACTCCAACAACGTTGCTGGCCATGACTCTAGAAGAGGAGTCTAACAAGAGGCGAGGTTGAAGAAAGAAGAACCAACAAGATGGAGCTCGCTCGATGTGGAGTTGTGTACATGATGTATGATGGGCAAAGAAAAAGCACAAACAGAAAGATGAAGGCACCACCAAGTTGATGTATGCACATTCACTTGTGGGCGTAAGTGCACGCCCTCGTACACGGGTGCGTCGCACAATTTATGGACACTAAAGAAAGCAAGCGACTTGGACTGACGATCACCAAAGATGGGGGAAACCTAAAGGCTGTTGAACTCCAAGAGAAACCAATTAGGGTATCACCAAAAGTGCCCGCAAGTGAACGGATGGCAGGGAAAGTTGACTTCACTGTCGCCGACTTGTAGGGCTTCGCCCCGCCTTAGGAGGGGCGTGACCTCAGCTTCAGTGTATGGAATTGTGCCATGGAATCCGCATGTGAATGCGTTGGGTGGTGTTGTCGAATTGAGGGGATCGCCACCGTGCCTAATATAGGTTATTCACGGACGCCCGAAACATTGGTCCAAATCAATGGCCCCACGTCCAATCAAGTAACCGTCGTGGTTCGGGGACATGGTACGAATCAGATCTGTAACCCAATTCGCCCGCATGTAGCGGCTCTACTCGGTCTCATTGTATTCCATAAATCATAACAATTGAATTCAAGAAAACTTATTGATTTGACTTCGAAAGCGCACTAATTACTGGTGGGTTGCTATTATATACAAACCAAGACTTCTACAATGGACAAGGCATCACTTGATTGTTATCAATGTTAATAAGGTGCTTAGAAAAACCGGTCGTCGTCCATGATTATCTGACTTTAATGTGGACGAGAGCGCGTTAAATTCCGGTCTTGTTTAAACAATATATACATGTGGATAGAATATATATAACAAACATGTAACCAAGGTTATAAACATGATAATATGTATGTGTGTCCTCCTCACCTTGTCACTCAACAAACATCAAATTGTTAGAATAAAACTCAAGAAGATCGCCTTTCGATTGAATGCTAATGTGAGACAAACAAACGCGTTAGTATTGACAATAACAATATGTATAACAATTATAAATGTCAATAAAAACGAATTTGAAACTTGAGTGACAATCCTACATATTTACATTAAAACGATTAAAGAGCGAGTTTCTACATTGTTTTAATTGAATTAAAACTCAAAATAATGATTAATTCAAATTAAAAGAACAAAGGAATTGAAAAAGAATGAAGAAAGGTTTTTTGGTGAGTAATCTCAGATTTATACCCTTATTTCGCTGTTGAATAGAAAGAGAATCGATGCTTTGAATCCGAAAACGAATGTGTTTTTGAGTGTTTTAGAGTGTGTGATAGAGAATACGTAAGTTTAGAGACAGAGAGAGACATGAATAGGAAGTGTCTTGAAAACCGTGTTGAAAGTCGGGTCCCGGACTGAGCAAGGCAAGGAGTATTTATAGGCACCAGGCAAAAACGAAGCACAAAAACCCTACGTATAACGCTCAGGATGAGCGTATATACGCAGGTGGGGGAGCGTATATACGCTCAACCTCAGCGTATAACGCTCCCTTCACTTTCCATAAGTTTTGCAACTTCGTATGGCATATATGAATGATGCGCGTATATACGCAGCATATGGACGGTATATACGCTCCTATGAGCGTATTATACGCTCATCATCTGCGTATAACGCTCATGATTTTCGTAAATTTTTCCAAAAACCTCGAAATATTTGATTTCCTCCGATTTTATTCGTGATTCCCTTGATTCGACGCACTAGACACCTCTCTCTCCAAGCAAGGAGTTCAGAATTTCATAGAAGTTCCACGTATTTCCGGAGTATTTTTCTAATTATTCACGTATTTCTGCGTATTCTGCATATTTAAACATTGCAAATTCATAGAAAATCATGAAAAATCAGAAAAATAATTTAAAATATTGGCGGATTCAGAAAAATTGATAACACGATGAAAAAAAGCACGAGAATCGCCAGCAATAATTTGTTCGAAAACCTTGAAAACCTTTGAGAAAACCGAAAGAAAATATGTTTGCCTTGTATGTGACTCTTGCTCAATAATTCCGATACGACCTCACGTATTTCCAACTCTCGTGAGTTCAAAGCATCTTTTCTGAGTCGAAACAAACGCGAGACGGCGTATGTTTCATCACGGATTACTCATTGGGAGACACATTTTCAGGTGTCTACAGAAGCCCCCACTTTGACTGAGTCTGGAAGAGACTATAGTTTCGTAGACGAAAGTCAAAGTATTCGATTCGGGACGGAGAGTAACTCAAGACGTTCTGTGACCCTGAGTTACCTCTTTTCGCCAGGTACCTGCAAAACAAAGGTAGTTTACCTGTAGCCGTGTCCCATGCGGTTCGATGTGCTTGTATGTGTCTGAGTCCTTGAGCGGTCATTTCCCCGTTGGCTGACTGGAAAAGAAATGCAGGTGCGTCCCATGCTTCGAAAAATGAGCATTGACTGAAAATAATAGCCCTAGATTCAGATTAAGGACTACCTTGGTGACGACTAGGTCTTTTTTATGTTAGCGAAATTTGCATGCATATGTTGACTTGTAACTTGTGCCTTGAGATTGAAGAGGTGGCAAGAGTCATGATTTTGAAAGAGTCTTTGAGTTGGAAGGGCCTTGTCTAGGTCTCATTCTAGACATAGTTTGAAAGAGTCATTGAAAGGGCCTTGTCTAGTCTGGTTTTAGACATGATTCTGAGAGTGTCTTTGAATTGAAAGAGTCTTTCTAGGTCTGGTTCTAGACATGATCTGAGAGTGTCTTTGAATTTGAAAGAATCTTTGTCTAGGTCTGTTCTAGACATGATTTGAGAGTGCTTGTCTAGCTGATTCTAGACATGATTTGAAAGTGTCTTGTCTAGGTCTGATTCTAGACATGATTTGAAAGTGACTTGTCTAGGTCTGATTCTAGACATGATTTGAGAGAGTCTGTCTAGGTCTGATCTAGACATGATTTGAAAGTGACTTTGAATTTGAAAGAGTCCAGTCTGTCTGGTCCTAGACATGAAAGGACGATACTAGAGTCTAATCCTAGTACCAAGGCCAATTGAAAGTGTCATTTGAAGAGTGACTTAGAGAAGTGACATTTGAACGTGACTTGACTTAACATTGGCGAGACAGTGACTTTGATTGGAAAGAGACAGGGTCCAAAAGTGACTTTTCAGGATTTCCACTTGATAGCAAAAGACTCGAAGCGTAATAGGGCCTTAGGAAACAAGAAGCCCCCAACGGTAATTAAGGAGCCATGATGACAACGAGCCCCCAGCGAGACTTTGAGACAACGGGTTTTTACGGCTTAGAGTCAACATAGGAAGGTGGATGGATTGTATGGATGAGTTCCCCAATAAGATGTACATAACCCAAAGGTCAGGGGCTTTACTTCTTTGGATTGAAGTCAATGAGTCCTTGAAGGTGACCAAAGAATAGGCTTATGGTTCGAGAAATAAAAAGGGTCAAATTTGTGACTAGGGTCAAAGATGTGGCTAGATACGAGGTTGCCAATGATGGTTGTTCAAACATGAGTCTATGTCAGGTTCTAAACTGGCAAAACCATAATCGAATTCTTAGCAAGTCAAAGCACTCAAAAGGCCTCAAAATGATTTAATGTTATGCTGATGGCGTCGAACCTCGAGAAGAGCTTCCTACGTATCTTACGGATCAGACCAACGTAATTCTGATGATGATTTTAACAATGCCTCGTGTGAGAGGGCTTTTGTGGTTGTAATGTGAGGCTGTGGTTTGAGGGTTGAAAAAGCTTGATGTTTATGAAGTGACCCACAGGTGCGCAGTGTGCTTTTTAGACTCTTGCTTTTTATTGATCTGGGCTTGAACTTTGGATTTGCATTGGATTTGTGAAATGATTTGCATTGAACTTTGATTTTTGCTTTTTCTTTTTTTTGCCCATTATTTATTCTTTTTTCTTTTATTTCCTTTGCACGTTGTCTTTTCCTACGCACCGTTTGGTCCAAAGGTTTAGGTAGATGTGGGTGATGAAAGAAAGATAGGCTAATCTTGATAGGTTTGTGGCTCAAAAGGTTGCAAGGGTTTTTGATTTGATGTGACAAAGGGATGGAAGAGAGGGTCATTTTGTGGAGCTGTGAAAGAAGCCTCTCTGGGCATTGTTCAAATTAAATAATTGAATCAGTATTAAGATTAAACATTGTGCCAACGAGTGTTGAGACTTGCATAGAATTAGAAAAATAATTGCCAAAACAATATGATCATTTTATTGTGAATGAAAACTGAAAACACACATGGCTTATTTATAGCAAGAGACTACATAGACTCAAAGGACAATGAATTGAAAGGACACATGGCTAGGACTAGACTCTATGACTCGATCCAGAGAAGCCGCGCAGATCGATGACCCGCGCCTTGGTGTGACTCATGAGCTTTGATGGTAGTGATGTTGGAGGTTTTTCCAGTTGGCCAAGGAGTATAGATTAGGCTTTTTGTGGATGATGGGGGTCAAGAGACATGGGCCTTTTGTGAAGGTAGGATTTGTTTGACTTCTTGCCTCTTTGGCCCCAGAGAGACAAGTTGCGAGTCTTTGCTATCTGCTGAAATCAAGAAATACACTTTAGAACCCAGAAACAACAAGATTTGTCTACTTGAAAACTCTAAGAACAAACCTAACTCAGTCTTGAGGTTCTGGACTTAAGGAACTGAACTCGAAAGTAGACTTGAATGGCTAGACTAAATCTGATTTAAGTGCTAGACTCGAGAAAGATTCACTAAGATGGGCCTATTTAAGAATTAAGACCTCTTAGACCTAACGAGCTGCTTGAAATTGATGGCTAGGGTAAGTCTATGATCGAACCTAGTTCAGTTTTAAGGTTCTTAGATTGAAGTTGGAGTGAACCTAATTCAGATTTAAGCCTTTGGGTTGAAATTGAATTGAACCTAATTCAGATTTAAGTTGAATCGAAATTGAACTGAACCTAATTCAAGTTTAAGATTCAAAAAGTCGAATCTAAGTCAATTTAAGACTCTTGATTGGAATCGAACCTACAGTCAGACTCTAGGTCGAATGGAGTTTGAAATTGATTTTGAAATGGGCTAATGGATCATGTCTTGAACCATAGATTAAGACTGGGCTTAGTTGAACTGAATGAAGAGTCACAAGTTAACAAGCACATTGATTGAAACACAAAACCAATTTATTCACTTTAAGTCAGGATCTAAGTAACTATAGGTCGGCTTGGTTAAGTCTGATAGTGTACCATGCCTAAGAGTAGAGCTGGGTCAATTTCACCACCACAATATTTGGTGAGGTATGGCCGAGTACCCCTTATATGCACGCATCTCGTAACACGTGCATACGCGGCATGGGCGGGTAGACTTACCTTAGCCATGTGATCAATTAACCACATGCAACCAAGTAAAATCCCCCTTAAGGTGATCTTCAACATTAGAATCCCATATGACCAAGGTGCCTAGACATGACCCTATTCGAAGGTCACAAGCAAAATTCATTGATTATGAATAGTGGAACTACGAGACTTTCAAGTCTTGTCCCTCACCAAATGGTGATTATCCCCAGTGAAGTCGCAAAACTGTAGGCTTCGCCCCGTTGGAGGGCGTGACCTCAGCTTCAGTGTTATGGAATTGAGCCATGGAATCCGCATGTGAATGGTTGGGTGTGTTGTCGAATTGAGGGGATCGCCACCATGCCTATATAGTTATTCACGGACGCCCGAAACATTGGTGCCAATCAATGGCCCACGTCCAATCAAGTAACCAGTCGTGGGTTCGGGGACATGGTACGAATCAATCTGTAACCCAATTCGCCCGCATGTAGCGCTCTATCGGTCTCATTGTATTCCATAATCATAAACAATTGAATTCAAGAAAACTTATTGATTGACTTCGAAAGCGCACTAATTACTAGGGTGTTGCTATTATATACAAACAAGACTTCTACAATGACAGGCATCACTTGATTGTTAGTCAATGTTAATAAGGTGCTTAGAAAACCGGCCGTCCATTGTTATCTGACTTTAATGTGACAGCGCTTAAATTCCGCTTGTTTAAACAATATATACAAGTGTGATAGAAATATATATACAAGACATGTAAACCAAGGTTAGTAAAACATGATAATATGTATGTGTGTCCTCCTCACCTTGTCACTGCAAACAATCAAATGTTAGAATAAAACTCAAAGGAATCGCCTTTCGATTGAATTGCTTAATTGAGACAAACAAACGCTGTAGTATTTACATAACAATAGTATAACAATATAAATGTCAAATAAAAACGAATTTGAAAACTTGAGTGACAATCCTACATATTTACATAAACGATTAAAGAGCGAGTTCTACATTGTTTTAATTGAATTAATAAATAATGATTAATCAAATTAAAGAGACAAAAGGAATTGAAAAAATGAAAGAAAGGTTTTTGTGAGTAATCTCAGATTATACCCTTATTTCGCTTGTTGAATCGAAAGAGAATCGATGCTTGAATCGAAAACGAATGTGTTGAGTGTTTGAGAGTGTGTGAGAGAAATACGTAAGTTAGAGACAGAGAGAGACAGAATAGAAGTTGTCTTGAAACGTGTGAAAGTCGTGTCCCGACTGAGCAAGCAAGGGATATTTATAGCACGAGGCAAAAACGAAGCACAAAAACCCTGCTTATATACGCTCAGATGAGCGTATATACCAGGTGGGAGCGATATCGCTCAACCTCAGCGTATATACGCTCCTTCACTTTCCATAAGGTTTTTCAACTTCGTATGGCAATGAATGACGTATATACGCAGCATATGGAGCGTATATGCTCCTGATAGGCGTATATACGCTCATCATCTGCGTATACTACGCTCAATGATTTCGTATATATTTTCCAAAAACCTCGAAATATTTTGATTTCCTCCGATTTTTATTCGTGATTTCCCTTGATTCGACGCACCTAGACACCCTTGCTCTCCAAGCAAGGAGTCTAGAATGTTCTTAGAAGGTTCCAGCGTATTTCCGGAGTATTTCTAATTATTCACGTTTTTCTGCGTATTCTGCGTATTTAAACATTGCAAAATTCATAGAAAATCATAGAAAATCAGAAAAATAATTTAAAATATTGGCGATTCAGAAAAAATGTGATGAACACGATGAAAAACAAAAGCACGAGAATCGCCAGCGTAATTTTTCGAAAACCTTTGAAAACCTTGAGAAACCGAAAGAAAATATGTTTGCCTTGTATGTACTTTGCTGCTTTGCTCAATAATTCCGAGTACGACCTCACGTATTTCCAACTTTCGTGAGTTCAAAGCATCTTTTCTGAGTCGAAACAAACGCGAGACGCGGTATGTTTCATKACGGATTACTCATTTGGGGAGACACATTTTCAGGTGTCTACACCGACATGGATGATTTCGACGTGGTCCTAGGAATGGACTTCTTTAAAAGATGTCGAACATGGGTGGTACCTGCTATGGATTACATGCTCGTGGATGGCCCAAACCGCCGTATTCCAACATCAGGGACACCAGCCAAAGAATTCCTCAAAAGGCGTCAACTCTCAACAATGCAGATGGTGAAGCCTAGCCAAAAGAAGACCCATGAAACTCAGACATCATGGAAGAAAAAGCAACAGACTCGCGGTAACGACAAAGCAGCTCGCCCGCAACAAAAGCAGAAGATTGAAGCACGCTCACCAAAGGCGCAAAAGCCTGCAAAAGAAAGAAGACTCAAGAAGCAGATCCAGCGAGAAGACCACGGCGCCGCAAAAGAAACAAAATTGTCCGGAGACCTTATTTCGATGATGTATAATCCACGCTTTTCGGCCAATAAAACATGTTTTGGTGACCTGGCTCGAATTTGTCCAGAATTTCCGTCACACCTTTTAGGTCATGAGAAATGACTACTCCAAAAGTTTCGGAACCAAATTCTAAGCGTGCTACCTCCTACTACTGTTTCGACGTTTTCTCGATTTTTCGTAGACGGGACTCAAAAGTCCACCGTTTGGACTCATTTGGACCCCCAATCGTTCTTGCACCCATTATATTATCATATGAACCTACGGTAAGACTTTTGAAAAATTTTTCGAAAATTGTCCGGAGACCTCATTTCGATGATGTATAATCCACGCTTTTCGGCCAAAAAAACATGTCTCGGTAAACAGGCTCGAATTTGTCCAGAATTTTTGTCACACCTTTTAGGTCATGAGAAATGACTACTCCAACAGTTTCGGACCCAAATTCTAAGAGTGCTACCTCCTACGACTATTTTGACGTTTTCTCGATTGTGTGTGGGCACTATGCCTCGTGTGCCTCTTGTGTGGGCACTATGTCTTGCCTTCCTTGTGTGGGCATTATGCCTTGCCTTGACTTCTTGTGTGGGAACTATGCCTTGCCTTGCCTTGCCTTGCCTTCCTTGTTTTGGCAATATACCTTGCTTTGCCTTCCTTGTCTGGGAACTATGCCCTGCCTTCCTTGTGTGGGCACTATGTTTTGCCTTCCTTGTTTGGTCACTGTGCCTTGCCTTCATTGTGTGGGCACTATGCCTTGCCTCATTGTGCCTTGTGTGGGCACGATGCCTTGCCTCACTGTGCCTTGTGTGGGTAATATGCCTTGCCTCACTATGAGTTGTGTGGGCACGATGCCTTCCTTGTGTGGGCACGATGCCTTGTGTGGACACTATGCCTTGTGTGGGCACTATGCCTTGCCTCACTGTGCCTTGTGTGGGCTCCTTGCCTTATTGTGCTTTGTGTGGGAACTATGCTTGGCCTCACTATGCCTTGTGTGGCCACGATGCCTTTCCTTGTGTGGGCACTATGCCTTGTCTTCCTTGTGTGGCCACTATGCCTTGCCTCACTGTGCCATGTGTGGGCACTATTCCTTGCCTCATTGTGCTTTGTGTGGGCACTATGCCTTGCCTCACTATGTCTTTTGTGTGTGGGCACTATGCCTTGCCTCACTATGCCTTGTGTGGGCACGATGCCTTCCCTCCCCGCCCATACGTGGCACGGATCATCGGGAAATAAGCCCTCCTCGCCCATACGTGGCGCGGATCATCGGGCTTTGATAGGATCGGGCGTGGGCAGCCCAAGAAACGACACGGGGAAAATCGGAAATTTTCGGTGACATCTGCTAACCGGAAGTCCGACTACCCGCATCCATGTCTTGGGCATGTTGGGGGTGAGTGTGCCTATCCTCACACACACCCCCTCCTCCTTGGGTCTAGGGGCTGCCCATAGGGTAGTGCTGCTGAGCACTACCACCTCCCCTATAAAGAGGTTAAATTAAATGAATGCTTCTTCTCCTAGTAGACACCTAAATTGGAGTTAAGCCATACAAAATTTGGATTTTTGAAGTTTCGATAAAAAATCTGAAAAAATACATATTAAATCCGAAAAAATCACGGGAGCACACTTTTGACATTTTTTTTCCGAAATTCATCCCGGGGGTCCCGTTTTTCCCGTAAAAATGCCTCGAAACACGTGAATTTTTGAAGTTTGGCTAAAAAATCCGAAAAAATACATATTAAATCCGAAAAATCACGGGTGTACAATTTTGACATTATTTTTCCGAAATTCATCCCGGGGGTCCCGTTTTTCCCGTAAAAATGCCTCAAAAGTCGTGAATTTTCGAAGTTTAGCTAAAAAATCCGAAAAAATATGTATTAAATCCGAAAAAATCACGGGAGAACCATCCCGGGGGTCCCGTTTTTCCCGTAAAAATGCCTCAAAAGTCGTGAATTTTCGAAGTTTCGCTAAAAAATCCGAAAAAATATGTATTAAATCCGAAAAAAATCACGGGAGTATACTTTTGACTTTATTTTTCTGAAATTCATCAGAGGGGTCCCGTTTCTCCCGTAAAAATGCCTCGGAAAACGTGAAATTTTGAAAATTAGCCCGAAAAAATGGGTAAAAATGCCCCAAAAATCCGAAAAAATACTGTGAGGTGAACTGTCCAACCCACCTTACCGTTCGGAGTGTCGGTCCCGAGAAAAGGCCATTTCAATGGATCTCATACGCAGAGGGATGCATATTCCAATAGGGTTCGACCTTAAATACCAAGTTTCGTGCCTCCCACGAACGTTTCGATGATTTGTCGCTTTGACGAGTAAATTTGGCTTGCGACCTCCGAAATCGATTCTATTCAACCCAAAAGGATTCATGACATCATTATATGGTCATATGAACCTAAGATACAAATTTTGGTATGTTTTCTGAAAATTGTCCGGAGACCCACGTTTTTCGGCCAAAAAATCACATCTCGCTAACCCGGCTCAAATTTATCGAGAATTTACGCCACAACTTCTAGGTCATCACAAATGACTATGTCGACAATTTCGGAGCAAATATCTAAGAATAATGCCTCTTACAAGTGTTTCGACTTTTTCTCGTTTTTTGTTCGAAGGGACTCAAAGTTCCACCGTATGGACTCATTTGGACCCCAAATCGTACTTGGACCCATTATATTACCATATGAACCCATGGTACAAATTGTGGCAATCTTTCCGAAAATTGTCCAGAGACCTCATTTCGATGATGTATAATCCACGCTTTTCGGCCAAAAAAACATATCTCGGTGACCCGGCTCGAATTTGTCAAGAATTTGTGCAGAATTTCCGTCAAAACTTCTAGGTCATGAAAAGTGACTACTTCAACAGTTTCGACCCAAATTCTAAAGGTGCTACCTCCTACGACTGTTTCGACGTTTTCTCGATTTTTTCTTTGACGGGACTCAAAAGTCCGCCGTTTGGACTCATTTGGACTCCAAATCGTTCTTGGACCCATTATATTATCCACGCTTTTTGGCCAAAAAAACATATCTCAGTGACCCGGCTCGAATTTATTCAGAATTTCCGTCACACCTTTTAGTTCATGAAAAATGACTACTCCAACAGTTTCGGACCCAAATTCTAAGCGTGCTACCTCCTAGGACTGTTTCGACGTTTTCTCGATTGTGTGTGGCCACTATGCCTCGAGTGCCATGTGTGTGGGCACTATGCCTTGCCTTCCTTGTGTGGGCACTATGCCTTTCCTTGCCTTCTTGTGTGGGCACTATGCCTTGTCTTGAATTGCTTTCCTTGTATGGGCACTATGCCTTGCTTGTCCTTCCTTGTGTGGGCACTATGCCTTGCCTTGCCTTCCTTGTGTAAGAACTATGCCTTGCCTTGCATTCCTTTGGTTGGCACTATGCCCTGCCTTCCTTTTGCGGGCACTATGCCTTGCCTACCTTGTGTGGGCACTATGCCTTTTCCATGTATTTACCTAAGTCTAGAGTCTCGCCTTGTGGGCGCTTCCTGCGCGTCGCCCCCACAAGTGCCTTAGAATTAAGTCTTTAGATGCAGTACGGTCTAAGTCCTCTTTGGGTGTCTCCTAGGGGCAAATGTATTCATTTAATTTAACCTCTTTAGGGGGAAGGTGATATATGAGAAGAATATTTTACACAAGCATTCCTCCTACCCATGCTAATGTGTTAATGCCTTTATAGATATTGTGCTTGTATTACACTTTCAGCATTCCAATCCCAAAGTCCCAAACTCAAATATAGATTCCCGAGTCCGGATCCCGTTTGGGCCCGCATTGACGTAGTTGGCCGTCCCAAGCGCCCGGACGCCCATTTTAAAAGAGAATCGCCTCACGTTGTTGTGTGCTCGTGAGGCCCCATTTCCGCAAGAAGACTTCGTTTTTGCCTCCAAAGGCTAAAGCGTGCCGCACGCTCCAGCGTCAAAACGCTAGGACCGTGATAGTTGGTATCAGAGCCAGGTTCGAAATAGCACCTAGAGTCCCGAAAAAGGAAAAATGAGTCGTGAAACGATGGAAGAAAGGATTGCGTGGCTAGAAGGAAAGTCCGAAGAATGGGCTAGGCTCGAACACATTGTCATCGAGCAAGCCAAGATTATCGAAAGCCTGGAAGCTATGACCTAGGTACAGAAATCGGAGAAAGACGCTCTGCAGGAGCAATTGAACTTCATCTGCAACCAGGCCGATGAAGCGTTGGAAAAATGTGAGGAGATGAAGCGCGCTGTAGGGAAAACATCCCAAGGCGTTGGTGCGCCCAAGATCAAAGCGCCCAAGCCGAAGGACTACAGTGGCGCGCGCGATGCCAAAGAAGTGCAAAACTTCTTGTTCGACATGGAACAGTTCTTCAAGGTTAGTCAGCTGGACGAATCCTTGAAGGTGGACACAATGGTCATGCATCTTGCTGAGATTGAGGCCGGAAAGTTGAAAATTGATACATGGGACGAGTTCAAGAAGGAATTCACGAGTCAGTTCCTCCCAGAAAACACTGAATTCATAGCCCGAAGAAAGTTACAGGAAATTAAGCAATCGAGCTCCATTCGAGACTACATGCGTGAGTTCTCCGCATGTATGCTCGACATCCAAGACATGAGCGAACAAGATCGTCTCTTCAATTTCATCTATGGGTTGAAAGAATGGGCCCAAAGAGAATTGATACGACAAAAGCTCACTACTCTCTCGGCAGCTGTGAGCGCAGCGGAGAGACTCGTTGATTACTCCTTGAAAGGAGACAAGCTCAGAAAGGAAAGACTCTACAACACGCCCCTCAAGCCCCACTCCAAGCACTCCAAGGAGCGCTGCGAGCGGCTCGCGTGTGTCCTCAAATTACGCAGGTTCAAACGGAAGCAAAAGTGGGGGAGGCGACCAC
The DNA here is from genome assembly GCA_008642245.1 of Bassia scoparia. Taxonomy (NCBI): domain Eukaryota; kingdom Viridiplantae; phylum Streptophyta; class Magnoliopsida; order Caryophyllales; family Amaranthaceae; genus Bassia; species Bassia scoparia. Next base: position 7,123 of record SNQN01010747.1, on the reverse strand, counting down.
AGCAAATCAGGGTCATCTCAACCATCACATAGCAAAACAGGTTCATCAAGGACCCCAAATGGATCATCTTTCGACAGAATCAAGCTAAGCTGCCTTGTTTGTGGAGGCCCACACAAATGGTGGGAATGCAAACACAAAGGCGAAATTGACAAACTCCAACAACGTTGCTCGGCCATGACCCTCGAAGACGAGTGTGACAGGGAGGACGAAGTTGAAGAAGAAGAAAGCAACGAAGAGAAGGAGCTCGCTCGCTGTGGAGCTGTGTACATGATGTGCGCAATGGGCAAAGAAAAAGAAAAAG
>SNQN01010746.1:0-11884 GCA_008642245.1 Bassia scoparia | reverse complement strand
ATTGAGGAAAAACTTCCTCTTTTTACTTGCGCCTTTCTTTTCAAACTGGATTCCAATATTTTCAGAAATGGAAACCCTAATTTGAGTTCGCGAAAAGTTATTCTAACAACACGCTCACATCTTCTCCTCCTAGAGCGCAGAAAGAGATTTTCCGATGAAATTGGGATTAATCTGAGGAGTTTTTCTGGGTTTCACCGCATAAATGTATATCGTTCTTCTATTTATTGTGCGACTGGTTTCTGAATTTAGAAAGACAGAACCTTCGGGGTTCGAGCTTTGGCTAGGTGATTACGCCACAGTTTAACAAAGGTTATTTTCACAATTAAAGCTTCCCTTCCCCGGCTCCCAGAAAATCTTAGATCGATTTCATTCTCGTCCTAGCGGTTCTCGAACAGAAAAAAAATACTTCATAGGCTGATGGCGTGACCAAAGCTACTGGTAAGAGCACCTCCGCCCACTGATTTTTTTTCCTTTATCCCCTCTCTCTACCACTTTCTCAGTCATCTTTCTTCGTCTCAAGATAAATTCTTTCACCTTTAACAAAAAAACTCTTCATCCCTCTCTCTCTCTAATTCTAATACTAATTAATCGAGATTAGTGTTTAATCAAGAAATAAAAAATGTGAAGAAAATATAGTCAAATATGATTAGTGTCCTATGATAAATATTAAAAGTAATGAATTTGTACTTTTAAAAAAAATCAAGTGCAAAATAGCTCATTTAAGAATTAATATTTTTTTTTTAAAACGTGGGCCCCACTGCTTTCACTCCTTCATCAAATGAAGAGTTTGGTGAATTATTTCACCAATTGACTTTTTTGTCGCCTAAAATTCATTGATGGAACAAGGTGATTTTTTTTATCTTTCATTTGGTGGCAAAAATTTACATTGTGGGAGATACTCTAAAGTATTGTTGCATTCAATGGCAAGTTAGAGAGTACTAAAGGTTATCATGCATGCATGTTCAAGAGTACGTTTAGAACTTGCTCAGCTTTCTTGGTAGTGAGAGGGAAGTAATTGCAACCGCAATTCTTGGAAGGGAATTTGCACCAGACTTATGTTATTCCTTCTACTTTGCATTAGAAAGTAATCTATGGAATGGTCATGAATATGAGGTAATTTGTGTTGATGTCTATTTGATGTAACTAACCAGAATTTTCCCAAGTTGCTTATGAGGACTTTGCCTAATGACGAAGAATTGTTCTCAAACTTGAAAGTCAACTGACACCAAAATTAGAAGTTATTTCAAGTGCAATCAGTTGCATTGAAGAAGCTGCTGAGATGATAATGAACAAAACACATCCAAAGTTCTCCAATGAGTAAAGGGTTCAGAGTCAAAGGACCACCCCATTTTATGCGAAGTTCATGAAACATCTCTTAGGGCAAAATTTGATGATGTATTAACACTATTGAGGGAAGGAAAGTTGTTCACCTAATGTAATTAGCTTAAATACAAAGGATATCTAGACTTTTTTGGTTACATGTTTCCAGTAAGTTTAACTTGGGATAAGATGGTCTGACACATTCTTGATAAGGCTGATAAGTCACCCCAAGACGGGGTCAACAAAAGTCGAAACCTCTACAAGTACACTAGGGATATTATGCATGAACATAGCTTTAGGAATTCACCTCATTCTTTACCCTAAAGCACTGAGCAAGAACTTCCTTAACAGCTTCTAGACTCACCACTTCAGAGAACCTATGTATAGGTAATCTATTTAAAGACATGTGAAAATTAAAATCACGTGTTTGGAAATGGCAGAAGAGTTACCTATATTGGTTTGACCAATGATAATCAGATTGACTATCCAAAACAAAGATAAACTTCCCATATACGTGAGTGCATCTAAGGCCTCATCCTCTGCAAGTTCAGAGGTACACTAGGCTAGATGACAATTGATCTGGTGAGGCTTAAGTCTATATCAACTAGAGAAGAGTGATGACCGACACGTACTCTCAGTTAGCTATGTACTCGACTCTTGGGAGAGTTTCCACGGCCTAAGGATCCAGAAGGGCGAGGTTTTAGGGTTCGACAAAGATGGAGCCTCTCTCTACTGTGATGAGAAACCTCGCGGAAGCTTATTAGATCTTCCTACTTTCCATCAGTTTCTACTCAGCTAGCATAGATTTCTGAGCGTTCGGAGCGTACAACCGTGCTAGGCAGAGTTAGCGAAAGAGAGCAGCGCCAGGAGGAGTTCGAGAGAGAGTAGACGCGTTAGGGCAGAGTTCGATGAGAGAGAGCAGCGCGCTAGGGCGAGTTCGAGGAGAGAGAGCGCAGTTAGCAGGAGACAATCTAGAAGCAAACGGAGTGCATCGAGCAGATGAAGTCGACGATGGACGCTTCCTAAGACAATTCCGCAATTCGTCTCCCTTTCCCCGACGCCACCCCAACGATTGCACTGATGGTCGTATTTTCCTCTGATTTCTTTGCTTTCTTACGTTCAAAATCCAGGTTGCAAGCACCTCACAAACAACCTCCTTCGCCACCGCCGTTAGCCACCACTGCCTTGCGCTGTTACCCCATTCGATTTCCCAGTTCTCCTTTTTCAAGGTTTGTTATGATCTTTTGTTACACATTTCGTGGGTTTTGATGTTTATTTTCTCAAATTTTTATGAATTTCTCAGTTCATTTTTTTAGTTTCTCAATTTGGGATAAATGAGTTTTTGAATTTAGTTATTTCCTTAATTTGTAATGAATTTATTTATTTACTTAATTTCTGATGAGTTAATTTCTTAATAAGTCCTGAATAAAAAATTCTGAAGAAAGAAATTTGAATTGTTTTGACTATGAGCATGTGGAATAGTTGAGAGTATGCTATTACTACATGTTGTTGTGTTTCACCTTCTTAATCATTATTTTGATCCCTTTCAAACATACAAGGATTTATCTCTTTTTATAATCTGCTATTAATTTGGATTTTTCTTTTGGTGATATAGATCTATGAAACCAGTATAATGTTTTGGTAATTCTGCATTATGTTGTGCAAGTGTATGTGTATATGGCCTTCTGAATTCTGATGGTTATGATAAAACAACTCTAAAAATAAATTGACTCATATATATGGTATTTTAGGTTGTGGAGAACTCTCTTGATTTGGATAACTAACTTGAAGCTCTTTGTAAGTTTCAATGTTATTTCAATTACAATTTGCGGATATTAGGTTTCAGTAGCAATAAGGTGTTTTAATCATTACAATTTTTTCATATTAGGTTTCAGCTGCAAGGTGCTTCTGCTTTCAAGCTCCTATCTGTTATATAAGTGACATGTGCTCTTTGATTTCTTTAGGATAATGTTATTTCAATTACAATTATCACTTAAATTCTGATAATGATCCTACGGATCATGACAATTTGGTGGCCTTTTTTTGGATGTGGTGGATAGTGGATAAACAATTTAATATAATCTTGAATTTCCAAGTCTTGATTGTGTCCCTTTTATGCTTCAAAKAATTAAGGTGAACTTGGATTAGCAGGCATCTAGGTTTTTAATTTAAATACTCAAAGCCTTGTCAACAACAACTCAAGAAAGAATGAATGAAAAATACATTGCAGCTGGTTTTGGCAGAGCATATGAAAGTATAGTTAAATTACATTAATTCTTAGTAGGAGAAAAAAAGAGGCTCTTGTTATAAGGAGTTATAACAGATAAGCAGATAAAATTCCACGTTAAGTGTAATGCAAATGTATGAAAGTGGATCTCAGCTAAAATTTGTTTCATTTTTATGTCTATATACTTCGTATATGTTTCAATGTTGATTTATTGTTGCTTTCCACTGAGACTTAACTTTGGTCATTAAGAGTACGACATCTCACAGAATCTAATTTATATTGCCATAGTCTGTATAGTTAAATTTTTGCATACAAATTTTAATCATCCTTATTGCTTTAACAGATAGAAAATGTATTCCTGGGAATGCATGAAGTTCACAGAAGGACTGGAGAATTTGATTCGAAGAGCGCAATTTCTTGTAGAAGTTGGTGTCACTTAGTTCAAGTGATTACTAATTAGGTTTTAGGAAGTAAGTTTTAGGAAAATAGTTATAGGTAGAGTATACCACTTTTTTGTCAAAAATAGAGCCGACTCCAAGTCTCCTAATCCCTCTTCATGTCGAAACGCATAATATTTGGCTTTAGAAAAGTGTTAAACTACTCTGTTATAAATAATAATGCTAACAAGTACACCAATTGTAGATTCTTCTTCAATCTGTACATGAAGATGATGCCTTTCACCTGCATATATTTTTTATTGGTATACGATATTTTTCATTATACTTCAAAGCATTCATAATGATACTTATAGACAACAAGACTATCAAGTAATTGTTTTTGGTTACGTACTACATAAACAAAATGCGCCAAGCAAGATACTATATTAATTTTAGTATGTTGATAGATCTTGTTCTATTTTTTTTACATTTTCTATAAAGTTAATTACAAAGACCGACGCACTGAACTTATCAGTCGCTAAAATCAAAGGTAGACGGCTAAATCAGTTCTCCAACGTAAAGGAAATAGAGTCGCAACACCTTTTTAGCACTACCTAATCAGCCTTTTAGCTATAATTGGAAACTTTCTTCAATTCGCTCGAACTACGTTTTGGCACTACTAAGTTTAGTTGGCTAACACACATAAGTCAAGAAACCATTTAAAAGCCCCAGAGTACTACGTAAGAATAGACAGTCTGTCCTTTCGCAAGGTGGTCGAAGTATTTCGAGCAGAAAATCGGAGTATCATAGGAGAGATATACTCCGCTATATATGTTTTGTTAGCGAACAACCAATACTCCCTTGATGTTAACGCAGACCAGACCTTACTTTTCTTAGTCGCCAGTCAGTCGCTAGCCAATTCTACGTATGTTGACGCGACTGATTTTCGATTCACTTACACATGAAAACTTCAATCGGTGGTTTGAGCGTATGGGCTCGCCCCGCCTTGGAGGGCGTGACCTCCAGCTTCAGTGTAATGGAGTTGAGCCATGGACATCGCATGTGAATGCGTTGGGGTGTGTCATCGAATTGAGGTGGATCGCCTATGTTCGCCTGTCGAGCCTTCTATAAAAAGAGTAATTATTACAAGACTCTAAGTTACAGGACAGTGCCATAAGACAACATTGGTGCGCATGCAAATTTCGGCTCAGACTAATAGTACCTAAATTAATGGCCCCACGTCGCAAGTCAACGTAACCAGAACGATGGTAAGGGGTTTCACTGGGATCATAGGTACGATAATCAGATCTGTAACCAATTCGCCCCGCATCCGAGTATGCTAGGGCGCGGGGCTATACTACTCAGGTCGGCTTTACTAATGTACAGCGATGCTCATATAACACAACTATAACAATTTGATTATTTCAAAAGAGCCTATTGATTGGGACTTTGAAAAGTGCCGCACTATGGTACTAGGTGGTTTTGCTATTATAAACAAACCAAACTTCTACCAATGCAATATAGGCGGTCACCTGCTAATGATTTGTTTAACTTTCCAACATGTTAATCGAAGTGTGCTTAGATCAAACAACGAGCGTCGTTCCATGAGGTATAAATTGAATGACTTCTAGCATGCTGACAAACGGATTAAATTCCGGGTGCCTTTGCTTTAAAGCAAAATATACCAATTATAGATATGAACGTATATAAATACTAACTGATTGAGACATGAAAACAAAGGTTAGTAGGAGCATAATAATTATGTATGTGTTGTCTCCTCACCTTAGTCACTACAAGACAGTCAAGTCGTTAGCATCAGAATAAAACTCGCAAGGTAATGTCTTGGCGAAAATTGAAATTGCTAATCCAGGCTACCAGAAAGGTAAAAGCAAACTCGCGTTAAAAGCTACTTTTGGGTTGCCGGTGACACAATGATAACGAATATGTAAATAAACCAAAAACTATGGAATAATAAACATTAAATAAAGACTACATATTTATCATGAAACCATTACAAGTGAGTTTCTACATTGCTTTAAATGGAATTAAACTCAAAAATAAGGATTAAGCAAATTAAAAGAAGACAAAAGAATTGAAAAGAGTGAAAGAAAGGTTTTTGGTGAGTAATCCAGATTTATACCCTTGTTTCGCTTTGTTGATCGAATAGAATGATGCCTTTCGAGTGTGAATCACCGCAATGTTGTTAGTGAGATATTTGCACGAAGTGTATGAAGATGTGTGTGCGTGTGAAGTGTATTGAAAGTAGGTCAAGTGTGAAAGGAGAGAGTCGTTGAGTGATGCAGGTAATCTGTATTGAGCAAGAGATATATTTATAGGCACGAGGTGCTAAAACGCAGGCAGCAAACAGCCCTCGGCGTATATAACGGGGCGGGCACGGATGATGTGGACATGAACTGGCTCATTGGAATGGTATAGGGACGGAGGGTACGTTATATGTCACGGGTCGTCCATAGAATGGAGCGTCATAGGCTATGTCACGGCGGCATCCGCACACACTCGCTTTGAGGCATATAGCGGTATGTTTCGTCTAATAGGTGAGCCATGTGTGAGGGAGCGTGATGACATGCGGACTCGGTCTTGAGGCGCATTAGCAGCTCATCACTGCGTATATACGGCTCGAGGTGTTTCTGCGGAAGAAAAAGTACCTCAGAAAGACAGCCTCGAAATATGTGAATATCCTCGTCGAATTTCTATTTTGAGTTCAGTACGCCGAGATCATAGACACCGGCTTCCGTTATCGTATCACGAAGTTCAAGAGTGAATCTCTGAGTATATGATCTTCTCAGACGCTCTACGCGCATTCCGCTCGGAAGCTATTTAGATAATCGCCAATAAATAGCACTAGGACGTATCTGCGATGATTTGTGGATATTAACACTTTGGTGTCACGATTCGATGATCGTAGAGAGAGAGGGATCGAAGGTATTTCTTAATATTGCCAAGTAGGTTCAGAAAGATGAATGACGAGCATGAGCGAAATGAAGGCATAAAAGCACGCAGAATCTGCCTAGCCGTGACTTGTTTGGAAAACCTTCAGGAGGATAGAGTTAAATCGCGAAGAGGATCACACGAAATGGGTGGCCTTGAGTTTGATCAAGTAAGAGGCGAGTACAGGACTCAGCCTTGTAATGGATCCAACGTATTTCCACTTTCGTGAAGTTCAAAGCATTTCCGAGTCGAACCATAACGCGAGAGAACGGCGGTAAAACTATTTTCATCACGGATTTACTTATTCTGGGAAGTATCATTGCAGGACTGAGAAGGATCGCAATAAAGAAGCGAGAGTGAAAACGGAGGCGTAGACGGGAGTGGTTTTAGGAATGTAGTGGCCGAGCGTTTTGAGTACTCGAAAGGAAGAATACCAAAGCACTATTTATATATCTGTAGCTTGATTGAAAGTCAGTAAATCGTCGTGTTAGAACGGCTCAGATATGATGTGATCTGCGGGATCTAATGAAAATCTTAGTGACTATGTATGAGTATATGAATAGGCATAGAGCAATGCTTTGATTGTGGGAACCAACAAAGTGTATCATAATCATCTAGGTCCGTTCGAGAAGGAAACAGAAGGATTCATGGGTAACGTCTCGTTTTGCGTAACTTCTCTAGCATCTTGTTCAGGCGTTACGCGTTAGTGATGGTTTTTCGAGAACTTATGCATTTATTCGGAAACTGCATTTGATGTCCCTGGACTTCTTACCTATGTCCTTGCTATGAGGTACCACAGCGCACCTGCGCGTCTCCTTTCTGAGCATACTGTATTGTCTTTTCTTAGATCGCGTCGGCACGCCATGCTAGATGGAGCACTCAGTTGGACGGGCTATGTGTCTTTAGTATGAGAACAGCAGCTTGGTTCCCATATGAATTCCGATTCAATGGCGCCATTATCATGGATGACAGTGTTGAAGCCTGGTGCTAGCATAAACAGTGTAACATTATAATCATAGACAGAAGCCTCGTACTCTTCTCAACCTCCAACATGCTGTTTCTTTCATGAAAATACTATGGAAATGTTGGGCTGTGTGTATTCAAGGGAGAAGAGTAAACTCTAGAAAGAGTAGTTTAGTTATGACATCTGTAATGTAGCTACAAGCGATGCATGCATGTCCAAAGACACGGAGTAAGTATCCGCCATTGTGGGTACAGAGGTTAACAGATGTACGAGCTTTTTCGATTAATGAGTTTTCATAGCAGAGGAGTCTGTATTATAATTAATGAGACCTCTCCAAGGCTATGAGGCACATGCAGCTCAGTCGATTGTGAGAGAGTGAGTCCCAGATAATCTTTAGGTCCAGTACGACCTCAATGTTTAGACAGACGCTTGGAGTGACTATGTCCTCAGCGAAAAATACGGTTATGCTGCAGTAGTGCGGGATCTAAAGTAGGTAAAGTGTCCCAAATACTGATTCTCTAGGAGAACTATGTAAAACATGTGTGTTTCATGAGGGCTGGAGATGGCGTGGCGCACAATGTAAAATGGAATTTAGCAGTGTTTCTGTGCACACAGCTCTCACCAATCATGTGTAGTCTTGACTTAACGCAAGATTGTGTGTGCTTAAGTCTCGTTCTCAGACTACTTCCACGGTGGGGACGCGGAACCGGAGATTAATTCTCTAATAACAAAATGCAACAGTGGCAGTGTATCTTTGGGCACGGCAAAAATCACACCAAGTGGTATGTGAAATAATCATAAGCCAACACCAGTTGGAGAGCAAAACAAAGACTTATGGGACAGATTCACGGATGACAGTCAGCAGAGCCAGTCCGGTAGAACGGAACGGAACATTATAAAGTGACAGCACAAGGGGTCAACGATAAGGACAATTGTTGCAAGGATTAGGTCAAACTATATATATCATGTCTGCTGGATGACTCGGTGTTATGGAAGGATGACTTTAATGGAAAGTGCATCACGCATACGTATGCCGCACGAATCAATAGATACATGTATTAGCGCGTTATAAATAAGTAGATTTATGACAACTGTTTCCCTTTGACACACTTCTGAACAAAACTTGAATCGCATTTCATCCGTTTGATTGTTAGGTGAGACCTGTATAAACCCATTTAATTAACGATAGTACAATGGACCGTTCTGGCATGTTCCGATTTCTCTATATGCATAATCAATATGGATTAATTGTAGATAACGCTCGGTTCACTTCAAACAAATGGACCTTGTCTTGAGAATTGTCGATCTCAAGAAAGGTAATGTGCACATACGCTTTCTCAGGTCCTTCAAATACGAAGTGTAAACACTGTGTTGATCGAATTAAGTATGTGACTATAACGGCAGAGTTGGCTTAAAACTACACCTCTATTAACCACTTTGTCCACAGAAAGCAGTAGTAACAACACGGGAACGCCAATGACAGTTGTGAAATATCTTCACAAAGAGTATGTGTAAGCCATTTACACAACGAGAATAAACATCATCTATTGGCTGTAAGAAATGTGCTTAACCTCTCTTACTAAAAAACCAGTGATGGTTCCCTGCTATTACATCTCGCAAAAGTGAACTTCCACATCATGCTACTAGTGAAAGGAATTGCGTCTTACCTCGGACATGTGTCTTGAGCATGCCACTGGTCCAAACCCCTTTACTTTAAGCTCAAAAACAAATCAACATTAGTTTAGGGAACCCAAATCTTCTGGGGTCCTTTTCCAATAGTTTTTTCCTGTTGGTCTTTCCTCCCATAACTAATTTCACATGTTTGTTGTTAGTTGTTTATAATCTCTTTCTTCCTAGCAGGACAATCATGAATCTTATGTCCACTCATACCAAGACAATTGATAGCATATAATGCACTGTCTTTATCATGAGCTACTTCCACGTCTTTCGAACTTCTTACCATGTTCTATCACTGCTGGAGGGGACGGTCCTGTGTTCTCATCAAGAGGTGGAGCTGAATCCAGTGACCAGATTCTCTTGTTGTGACACATGGCCAGAGGTGTATGTAGAGCACTCACTTCAAGTCTGTCCTGTTAGTATCATCAGTCACTCGCGTTAGAGTACATACACCTGTATCGGAGGTTTTATGCAGTGTGATCGTTAACTCACTAAACCGTCTGTCTCTTAGTATGAAAGTTACCCAGTTGCCATATGTACGTGCTGTGGTTGAAGAGCTAGAGATTGTGTATTAGAGTTGATAGAAAAATCATAGGGGTCAATTAGACAATGTCGACGACAAACAAGTATGGTTGTGCTTGCATCTTGTTTCGTCGATAGAGATGTTTCTGGCTATGTGTCTATATGCACAAAATTTGTCTCAATAACATATTCAGTGAGAGATTCATTTCTTCAATGTCAGCACCTATAGGAGAAGAGCGATGATGCTGATACATAACGGTAAGATGAAGCAAATTCTCTGTGTTATAATCCTAAACTCACACGATCAAAGGCTCAGTTCGAAGAAGTTCTAACTATGGAGATTTGTTAATTTAAATTCTAAGCTACTTGAAAATCCACAAGGGTCATTAGAGCAAGTGATGAAGTTATGGGAGGGAACCAAAATGAGATGATCTTCCAGCACTTGAAAACAGATTAGGAGGATAGTGAGATCGAAAGTTTCTTTCTAGTTTCTAGGCACACAGCGCTGGTAATCGACCGTAACACATTGATCCAAATATGCACTTAATGTTCGCTGTATGCTAACTAACTAATACATAACTCTAACCACACACACCCTTGCTAGTGAAAGAGAGCTAGCAATTAAAGTACTTCACATTCATGGTATTCGTTGTTGTCTTTCTCTCTAGGATGCTTCGCCGTTTATGGCAGGTACTATGTTATATATGCAGTGGTCATAGCTATACTTGCAAACTACGGTGTACAATAGCAAGTCAATTGATTGATCGTTTAATACGATATTTCATATTAGGATACTCTCGAATTTAGCATACGTTCCCTAACGTTTCCAGAGAGATGTTTAGCCATGATGCTAATGGAACAAACGATCCTTACTTTTGCATATCAAACGGAACGCGAGTTTTGGATGGTACTGTCCACATCGCTGGACAGTCGCGATGGTCGGGTAAAATCAGTGTTGACATGGCAAAATCGACTCACTGTGAGGTAACTATGTCGGTCCACCGACCGCGGTTTAGGTGATTCACATACTCAACCAAATGCATTGAGAATATCCATTGAAGCATGTATCGTAATTTTTGAATCAGCGTATGTAAACTACGGCCAGTGTTGACGTTGGGCTTATGTTGTTCCTAATGCGGATAGAGACACTATCTGATGGAGAGGAGAATGTCGCTATCTCGTCACACACTTGATCACTGAGAGAAGGTTAGGGTTTCTCTACAAGATGGCTCTACCTGATATCTCACTTGTGAAATCCTCGCTGAGTGATCTGTTCTAATCTTTATAGCAAGTCAATGCTAATGCATCTTTCGTTTCCTGCAGCTGTCTGTAAGACTTTGAAGAATTGCTCCTCTGAACCTCTGGCTGATTCTCTCAGTCTAGATCGTCATTTAACATTCTCGCATGATGTATTACTATAGTGAAAAGCAATGCAAGCTCGTTCCAGAACGTAGTAGGCAAAGTCGCTTAGAAACATTCAGAATCTGTTGTTAACCCGCTCAAACAGCTCATAATATTTCTGGTATATGTATTACCACTGGAACCGAGCCGGATAGCGGTAGACACTAGGCCTGAAGCTACCGACCTACACTAGACCAACAGGTCGCGATCAAGGCACGCGTAATGGGGATACTAGAGCTTAAGGTATCGAAGGGTAAGACTATTCAGACTCAGCGAAAATATACCACACACCGTAGTCAAATCAGACATGATCGCAAGGCGAATAAATGTAATAGACATTTGTTCTCATGCGCTTCCATGACGGCATGCGCTCATGTGTTTAATGTGTGGACATAAATCGTGGAAATACACATGATAGATATGCTGGCTCAAATAATAAGGAGCTAA
>SNQN01010745.1:0-20928 GCA_008642245.1 Bassia scoparia | reverse complement strand
GGGAATCATTGGCAATGTCCACCACGTGTTAAAACTTTGGCTAAAATCACAAATTGCAGAGGAAAATCAGTAGCGCAAACAGTTGCAAACTAAAGGTATTAAAATCCCTCCAATATGTAAAACTTGTTTAAAGTAGGAACCATTTTACGGCCCTTATTTGCAAAAAGGCAAGAACCCTTTTTTTCTTTTAAAACATAGCAAATCCGCAATATCAAAACGTTTCTGAAGAGTCTATAATACTATTAAAAACTATCAAGTAAGTCGGCTCTCCATCAGACCATCCATCAAGTCTTAGTTACTTTATTGCTAAACCTGTGAGAAATCTGCTCCCCATAATTCCAAATGAAAATAAGGTCATGACAGGTCCACACCAAAAGAAGAAGCGTGGACGACAATCAAAACACAAGCACACAATAGCAGCCTGAGTACATACAAATTATGAAACAGAAAACTAACGATAGTATCTCCCTAAAAACGAATACCGAGTTACGACAATCCTACTTAAAAACAAAAGAAACCAACTGTGGTGTTCATACATCCACTTAACACATCATACGCATACAATAGGATCCCAAAATGCAGACCATATCACTACTTATTACATATAAATGCTCCAATACAATACATACCAAAATATCCGATCCACAGCTCCTGTTGAACTAGATTGTAACTGCAAATTAATTTACACGACCCCAATATGATCAATATATTATACTATAACTTGATATGATTGAGCAATAGACAAGGTTGGTCCAAATGAAAACACGAGTCCACAGTTCAATCCCAGACACACTAGGTGCCACAGTTCAATCACAGACACACTAGGTGCCACAATTCAATTCCAGACCACTAGGTGCCCAAGTTCAATTCCCATGCCTCCCGTCGAAAGACCATCAATTCAATAACCAGATGGCGACTGGGCGCGACTCCGTCACTATAATTAGTTGAGATCTCAACTAACACCTTTTTTGGATAAAATCCCGTTTTTTAAAAATCAATGTAAAAGACGCGATGATCAGACGACCCTAACGATAAGGAAGCGAATAAAATCGCAACCCCACCCTGATTGTCATACTCTAGACGTGCACAAATTCAGAGTTTTTATTGGGCTCAGATCATAATTATAATTTAACAGTTATTATAGCGTTCACAATGACTCACAAAACAGACCACATTTCACATCGAAACTCTTTTTAAACACTAGCGTTCCTTTATTAATAAACTGGTTGGACAAGCAACTACCTCGTCAATAAGACTTGATACTCCCTTTACTCGATCGCAACACAACATAAGAACGAGTAATAAAATACCTCATGGAGCAAGTTACACTTGACCCCACTTAAATCCAATTAAATATTATAACAACTCATGAAGCAATGTTATAACTTGACTCACTCTAAACATCAACAGACAAACTAACTTATTATAGGCATAGACCTAATATCAGACCTCATATCAAACCTCAATGCACAAACCAAATTCCTCATATTCCACAGTTTTCCACATTATAGTCCAATAACAAATAGATGACTTTCTGACTCTCAAAACAATTCCAAGAAAATTTCCTAATCATGCCTCTATGTTCCATATCCTTCAAGCAAACATATACGTCAAGGATTTTCGCACACATAGTAGCGTACCTTAGCCAATTGAATAAAAGGTCAATCCAATACTTCCAGAAATGACTATTCGGAAGTCTCCTCCTAATCATTCTTACAAAAGACTCGAAATCAACACACTTGACTTTAAATTAAACAAAGCCATATATGGTTTTAAAAGTGCTCAAAAGTTAACTAAAAACATGTTTTTACTCTCATAAAAACACCCATTGATTAGTATAATAGTTTATTATAGCTAACTTGTAAAATCATAAAGATATAGTTTTTAAATAAGAAAATTCAAGCCCAATTTAGTTTACTTAATAAATTTGGAATTTTTCTTCTCTCCAAAATTATTCAAAAATTCAAATCCTCTTTACTAAGGATACAATATATTAAACCCGACTTTGTGCATTAAAATATTGTTTTAACATAGAACTTTCAAAATTTATATGAAACATTGAAATTTAATTAAACTTGTAATAAACAAGGTCTAGGCTGCATAATGTATGATTAATAGTTCATAAATAAGTTCAATCAATACTAAAAAACTATTTAAAAATCATCAAAACCCCTAATCCAATCTGAAATTTGTGTTTAAAGCCCAAAAATTTAACTTTTTGTTTCAAACAACTCATACATCACAAACACAATTAAATCATCAAACTATCAAACCCCCATTAAAGCGTAATATTCAATCTAATTAAATCTGAAAATGTCCTATCCTAATTGAAATCAATCAAAACAAGATTCAATATTACTGTATCTCATCGAGAGATTAAACCTAAACAATTGCATATAATTGATTTGTAAAACTTTATCATCAAAATCATTAAAACCATAAGAAAGGAAGAAATAAGAAGAGAAGGAGGGAAAGAGGGAGGGACCGCTGTTGTGGTGGTGGCCCGCCACTGAGGAGCGCGACGACGACACGGCGGCAGCGAACAGTAGCAGTGGCGCACAGCAGCAGAGCCACGCACGAGGCAGAGCAGAGCACCTTCTTCCTCTTCTTTCTTTTCGTTTTCCCTTTTTTTTTTTAAAAAAAATAACCGAATAATGATGAGTGAATGAGGGCGTGAAAGACTTATTTGAGCGGGAAATATCCTTTTCGACCTAGGTTTAGATAGACTAAATTCCAAGATTTTTTTTTTGATAAATATAAATAAATCAGTAAGATCAAATATAAATATGTTTAAGCAAAATATGATTTGAGTGGAAAACGATATAATTTAAAAACATAATATGTCTATAAATAATTTTAAACAAAATATATCTCTTTTGTAAAAATAAACCTAATATATTTTTTAGAAATGTAATTATAATATCCAAATTAGGGGATTATCAATCTACACCTTAAAGAAGTTTCGTCCCCGAACTGTCCCAAAATCCATAATCCTTCTCAAGATTTTCAATAGAAAAAGGTGTTTGTATGCTGTATAACTACTTGTTCGCTAAAAAAATGATTCTCCAATGACACACTTTGACATAATTTCCCACACACTTTTATAGTATGTATTAAGACCAAATTAAGCCTATTAGGCCAAAGTTAAGCAACTTGAAGTAATATTTGACAAACAGGCACAAAACAGGCAAAATTGAAGCAATACTAAGTACAGGGCAAAGCGTGAAATTTGCATCGCATCGTCGCTCGCTTCATGTGTCCGCCACGCGGCCACTCGCTATCTTGACGTTGGCTGTCAGGAAAGTGGAGAGTGGTTACGGTGCCTAGTTCGTCTAGAGGGATGTACAGCTAGAATAATACGACGCGAAGATCTAGGGGAGTGGTGTGTACGATAGTTAACTCACTAAACAAACAAAAATCACCCACAAACTCAGGGGTGATAACTTTTCCAAGGTTTCCTTTATGGGGTAATAGTTGAGAGTGTATGGTGGGCCCTTTATGTCCGGTGAAGTAGTGTGACAATTAGTAGACCGTACAACCAACAATGGACCAGAATTCTATTCATTCTAACTAGATAACACTTCTAGAAACAGAGGTCAGCCTCGATATTGGAATCCACTTCCATCGGGCTCCTGGTAGGGTTAAACTTTTTTGGAACGGAACTCAGTTTATTCTACTTTTTACTTTAACGTCATTGATACGATGCCCTCTAATAAGACTGTTAGATCCTTCGGAAGTCTTTTGGGGTTCAATTCACCACCCATATTTACACTACATTAAATGGTCTTAAATTCCAGACTTTTCATCCTCAATCGACTTGGTAAATTCAACTTTTAGCACAATTTCTTCATCAATTTCGGTACTTTGTTCTTAATCCTAAGAGTAGATAGATCCGTCAATACTATTCGTTGTTGCTCATAATTACATTCAAGTGTGCATGCTGCGCAATTTGACGATAGTATGTTGGCAGGACAACCCTCATATCACTTTTCTATTCCGTTTCTATTCTATCGCATAACACATAACTCAGCTTTGGGTTGATGGCCTAAGTGGTACACCCAAATCTTTCATGTCCATCGGGGCAATGCTAGTACGGAGGGGGGGTTGTCAACCGGATTTTTTTTTTTTTAGGTTTTTGGAAAGCCGAACAGTACCACTATTTATTCCAATCTAATTTGGTCTCATCATTTTATACATTGGGTTATGGTCTTGCTAGTTTTGAGAAGTCCTTATCAAAACCTCTTAAGGTAGTCAGTTGACCCAGAATACATAAAACATCGAACGACAGTCGCTTCTTAGGCATGGGACACTCATATACCTCCTAAAACCTTTGCGGGTTCACAGAAATAGGTTTCCTAAAAGTATGACCCAAAGACACAACTTTCTCCAATCACAACTTACATTTGGCAAATGGCAAACGATTTTATGACTCAAAGTGTTTCAGGACAGTCCTCAAGTTCGCAACATGTTCCTCCCTCATCCATCGAATATATCAAGAATATCATCAATAAAAACAACACAATTTGTCTAGGCTACTTCATAGCAATATCCGTTCGTTAACTCATAAAAATTGTGTAACCCACACTTATTCTCCTGAATATTTGTGATTAACCAAAAATGCATGATCATGAACTCATAGTGGCCAAACGACTTCTCTAAAGTAGGTTTTGGAATTGGTTTTTTTTTTTTTGTTAGCAATCCTCAACTGTGATATCTTGACTTCAAGTCAACCCAAAATCTTCATATGCCCCTTTGTGAGTAGTCATACAATCCTCTATGCTCGGTAAATGATACTCATCCTCTATAAGTGACATAGTTTAAATTCCAAAATTAAATACGCAGTCCGAAAACTTTCATATTTCTTTTCACAATTAAAATTGGTGTTCTCCAAGGTGCGGCACTAAAAGGCCCTTTAGACTTCTTATCTAACGATTCTGCAATCGACTTCATTAACTCTTAACTTCGCTGGTGTCATCCCGGTGTTTGGTTGACAGCAATGCAGTCCTCGGAAAAATAAACTATGGTGAACCAACTTCTCTAGTTAGCACTCTCAAAAACCCTCTGGAAAGAAAACATTATTGTGAAATCATTCACCACTATAACATGCTCTAATTCTCTTTTACGTCTCCTCACGCTCCAGTGTCACATACAGAAATATACTAGATAACTTTAACTATTAACTCCATACTTTTCATCATACAAACTAGTCCCCAATTTTCGATTTCTTAAGACTCCTATGGGTCACACCTTCTTCCACTAATCTTGTACGATTTCAGTAATTACAAATCTCACTAGCCATGTATATCCAAGTTATCACTGCCAAAGACATCAATTTATAAAGTCGACTCAAAAGAGGTTAATGGAAACACGATTTTCCCTCGGTGTTTAAGGATAAGCCTTCATGGAATTATCAAAGGGATGACTGTCCCCTGGGCAATTAAACAGATAAACATTAGGGCTCGAAAACAGAAAAAGTTACTTGGGTTGAAACAGGTGTGAAAAAAGAGAAAGTACTGTAGGCCTTCCCCCCGCTTAGGAGGGGGTGACCTCAGTTCAGTGTCATGGGTTGAGCCCATGGAATCCGCATGTGAAGCGTTGGGGTGTGTTGTCGAATTGAGGGGTCGCCACGTCCTATAAAGTTATTCAACGGACGCCCGAAACATTGGTGCCAACCTAGTGCCCCACAATAGGTCCAGTAACCAGAAAGTGTGGGTTCGGGGACATGGTACGAATCAGATCTGTAACCCAATTCGCCGCATGTAGCGGCCTCTACTCGGTCTCAATTGTATGTGTCCATAAAATCATAACAAAATTGAATCAAGAAAACTTATTGATTTGACTTCGAAAGGCACGTAATTACTAGGTGGGTTGGCCTTATGGTACAAACCAAGACTTCTCAAGGACAAGGCGAGCATTTGATGTTAGTCCAATATTAACAAGTGCTTAGAAATACGGTCGTACCATGATTACTGACTTTAATTGTGACAGCGATTAAATTCGGTCTTGTTTAAACAATATGATCAGTTGATAGAAGACATATATATACAAGACATGAAAAAAAGGTTAAGTAAGCATGATATATGTATGTGTGTCCTCCTCACACTGTCCTGCAAACAATCAATTGTTGATAAAACTCAAAGGAATCCCCTTACGTTGATTGCTAATTGAGACAAACAACGCGTTAAGTATTGACAACAACAATATGTATTATAATGAATGTACAAGATATGAAATAATAATAAGTGTAATGCAAAGCATGACAAAAACCATGGGAAACATTGAAAGCAATCAAGAAAATCCTCATATTTACATGAAACGATAGAAAAGTGAGGGTTTTCTACATTGTTTTAATTGAATTAAAATCATAACAATCGGTTAATCATATTAAGAGAGACCAAAAGGAATAAAAAAGAGGAAAATAGGTTTTTTGGTGATTTCAGATTAAAACCTTATTTGCTTGTTGATCGAACAGAATCTATGCTTTGAATTAAAAACGAATTGTTTTGAATATTTTGAGAGAGAGGATAAGATGTGTTCGGGAGTTGTGCGTGTGAAGGGTATTGAAAGTCGTGTTCGAGGTGGTGTCTCGGACTGAGCAAGCAAGCAAGTATATAGGCCGGGCAAAAACGAGGATGGAAAACCTGCGTATATACCGCTAACATATGACGTATATACGCCGCTTTCTGCGTCTAGTACGCTCATATGTAGCGATATACGCTGCATTTGCGTGGCTTTCCATAAACTTTTGGAAATCTAGTACGGCTGAGCTGCGTATATACGTGCTATGGAGGCGTATTAGTCTGATCAGTGTATAACGCTCCTGATCAGGCGTATATACGCTCTTCTGCGTAATATAATTTCCAAAATCTGCGAAATATTTTGTTTCCTCCCCGATTTTATTCGTGACTTCCTTGATTCGACGCACATAAGACACCCTTGTGCCTCCAAGCAGGAGTTCTAGAAATGTTTAGAAGTTCACGTATTTTCCGGGAATATTTTCAATTATTCATGTATTTTCTTGCGTATTCTGCGGTATTTAACATGCAAAATTCATAGAAAATCATAGAAAAATCAGAAATTAATTTTAAAATACTGGCGGATTCAGAAAAATGTGACGCAACATGATGGAACAAAAAGCATGAGAATCGCCGCGTAATTGTTGAAAACATTTGAGTTTTGAGAAAACCGAAAGGAAAAATATTTTTTGGGCTGTCTTTGGACCTTGCTCCAATAGTTTCCGAGTAGACTCACGTATTTCAATTTTGTGAGTTCAGAAGATCTTCTTGAGTAAACAATCGCGAAAACGCGGTATGTTTCATCACGGATTACTCATTTGGGGAGACACATTTTCAGGTGTCTACAGAAGCCCCCACTAGTTGACTGAGTTCTGAAGAGACATAGTTTCGTAAGACGAAGTCCAAAGTAATTCGATTCGGAGGAGAGTCACTCAAGACTTCTGCGACCCTGAGTTAACCTTTTTTCGCCGTACTCTTGCAAAACAAAGGTTACGTTTTTACTGTAGTCGTGTCCATGCGGTTTGATGTGCTTGTAATGTGTCCTGAGTCCTTGAGCGGTCATTTCCCCGTTCGTCTGAATGGGAGAAATGCAGGCCGCGTCCAGCTTCCGAAAGAAGAGATTGACTGAAAATGATAGCCCTAATTAGGTTAAGAGGACTACCGTAGTGTACGACATAGGGTCTAGTTTTTTATGTCTAGGCCTGAGAAGATTGCAGATGCACTGTTGACTTGTAATTGTGACTGATATTGCAGAGAGAGGCAAGAGTCAATTGATTTTTGAAAGAAGTCTTTAATTTGAAAGGGCCTTGTCTAGGGTCTGGTTTGAGACTAGTTTAAGAGTCATTGATTTGAAAAGGGCCTTATTACGGTTGGTTTTTAGAATGGTTTGGGCGAGCCTTTGAATTGAAGGGTCTTGTCTAGGTCTGGTTTAGAACATGGTTGAGAGAGTCTTGAATTTGAAGGAGTTTGTCTTACGGGTTCTGGTTCAAGACATAACACGATTAACTTTGGCAATAGCTTTGAAATTTGAATGAGACAGTTAGTATGTGTTCTAGACATGATTTTTGAGAAGAGTACTTCGATCTAGGTCTGGTTCTAGACATGGTTTTGAAAGTGGTCTTGTCTAAGGTTGATTCTAGAACATGTTTTGAGAGAGTCTGTGTCTAGGTGGTTCTAGACATGATTGAAAGTGTTTGTCTAGGTCTGTTTCTAGACATGTTTGAGAGAGCTTTAGGCTGTTCTGACATCAGTTGAAAGTGTCTTGTCTCGGTTCTGATTCTTAGCTTTGAATGAGCTTGAATTGAAAGAAGTCCAGTCTAGGTCTGGTTCTAGACGATGAAAGGACGATATACGCACTCACACCCTAGTACTAAAGAGTGCCAATTGAAAGTGTCATTTGACGAGTGACTTAGAGAAAGGTGACATTTGGACGTGACTTAACTTATTCATTGGCGGACAAGTGAACTTTGATGGAAAGAGAAGGGTCAAAGATTATTTTTTCAAGGATTCCACTGTGATAAAAAGACTTGAACATGTATAGGGCCTTAGTGCGAGACAAGCCCCAACTAGAAAATTAAAGGGGGCCATGATGGCGGACGAGCCCCCCAGCGAGCCTTTGTAGACCATGTGTTACGGTTTTAGAGTCAACATAGGGGAAGTGGCTGGATTGTGATGGATGAGTTCCCCACAAGATGTACTACCCCAAGGTCAGGTGGCTTTACTTTCCTTTGGGGATTGAGTCAATGAGTCCTTGACAGGTGACCAAGAATAGGCGCTAGGTTTCGAGAATAATAAGGGTCAATTTGGTGGCTAAGGGAAGAGTGGGCTGATATGTAGTTGGCTAATATGTAGGGTTCAAGTATGGTCTATGTCAGGTCTATGACTGGCAAAAACCATTATCAAAATTCTAACAAGTCAAGCAACTCAAAAGGCCTTTCAATGATTTAATGTAATGGGGTCGAACCTCGAGAAGAGGCTTCCTACGTACCCTTACGGAATCAGACCACGTTTGATGGCGATTTGGACACAATGTCGTTGAAGGGCTTTGTGGTTGAATGTGAGGCTGTGTTTTGAGGTTGAAAAGGCTTATGATCATGAAGTGAAACCCACAGTGCGCATGTGTGCTTCTTAAGACTCTTGCTTTTTATTGTGATGTGGGCTTTGAACTCTAGGATTTGCATTGATTTGCATTTTTGAAGATTTTGTATTGAACTTTGATTTTTGCTCTCTGTTTTTTCTTTTTTTTTTTTGCCCGTGTTCACTAGTTTTTTCTTTGCTTTCTTTTGCAGATTACGTGTCTTTTCTACGCACCGTTTGGTCCAAAGGGTTAGGTAGATGTGGGTGATGAAAGAAGATAGGCTTACAATGAATAGTGTTTGTGGCTCAAAAGGTTGCAAGGGACATTTTGATTTGATGTATACAAAGGGTATGGAAGGGGGGGTCATTTTGGTGGAGCTGGAAAGAAGGCTCTCCTTGGGCATTGTTAGAATTTCAATAATTCAAATCAGTATTTAGATTAAAACCAATTGTGGCCACTGAGTGTTGAGACTTGCATAGAATTAGAAAATAATATTGCAAACAATGAATCATTTTATTGCTGAAGTGAAAACTGAACATAACATGGTTTATTTTAAAAAACTACCATAGCTTCAAAGACAGTGAATTGAAAAGATTAGATAGTTGGAACTAGGACTCTATGACTCAATCTGGGGAAGACCGCCGCAGATCGATGACCCACGCCTTGGGGTGACTCATTGGTTTAGCAGTGGGCTGGTGTGCGATGATTGATCTTCCTTGCGCTGGGGGACTGGAGGCGACCATCTCAACCATGTTCTGAACTATGCTTCAAAACGATGCAATCTCAGTGGTGTGACCCCTCTTGGTGGAAAACTTGGCAATAAGCATTGGGATCCATTCCTAGATTCTTGTCATCTGAAGATCTGGAGTGGGTCAATAGGGGCAAGTGCACCTTTTGGCGTTAATTCTAGCGTCGAAAGGCCTGCCTGCATACTTTGATGGTAAGTCCGATCGTGCCTATTTGGAAAAAGTTCCTGTTTGGTGGTCCCTCTTTTTTCGAGGCTCCTCACTGTTGTTGTGCGATACCTTAGTGCGCGGCAGGATAGTATACGCGCACGGGGATCTTGGATGGTTAAAGAAGGTAGAGTTGTTGCATTCGGTAATGGCGGGTGTGAGCGAGAGTGTGGCTGGCTTAAACGAATGATAGGTGGGGACTCTTGACCTCATGCTGTTGGAAAAGATGGAGTCTATACCAAACCCTATCCTTGTATTAAAGCCGGCATCCAAGTGCTTAAGACCCCAGATTCACTCCTACAGACTTCTGGGGGCTTACAGAAACCACTCTTCCTCATAGGATGCACTAATACAAATTGTAGAGACCAAGTATAATCGAATCACCATGTCGGGGTTTGAAAGACTTCTGAGTGGTTCTCATATCCGAATACAACGGTTGGCGCTGCATGAGGGGGACTTCTCCTTTGAATGCAACTAGGACATTTGCATTTTTCCAGAGTGCGTGGGGTAAACCATGATCCTCTGATTCTCCTCATTGATCGGAGTCAGGATCCTGTTGGTGTCATAGTTTGGAGCGAGTTTAACTGGTTCACATCCCTCCACTCTCAGCTTAAAGAAAAGTTTAGAGAAATTTTTCTCTCACCTGTGTTGGTGGCCTCATAGTTCACGGAGGAACCGACAGGAAGCTGGGAATTGTACCTGTTAACTGCTTTTAGGAACTTCGTTTTTGATATATTCACAATCATCGACTAGCATTCGATTCAGGGTCTTGTAACCACCGTTTGGTGGCGGCTTCGGATGGGCTGCTTCGCGACTGTGTAATGGGGGTGTCCATAAGTAACCATGATTGAAACACCGGAAGTTGAACTAGCTCTTCTCGCTCCAGGGTCTTTAAGGGACGGAGTTGAGCACACTGAACGACGTAAGACCGTTGAGGTGGTTCTGGCGAGATTCTGGCATGTTTTGGGTCTTCCATGTTGCCCTATGTATACTCAAAGAGACGAAAAATTCAGTGACTAGCACAAACTTTCCTTAGGGGAAGCTGGCCTTAAGTCTTGTATAATCAGACAAACACAGAGGCCCTTTGGTAACTGAAGTTGGCGGACACTCCGTCTACTTGCCAACTCTTCTGTAGTTGCTCCAGCCCTTTTTTCCTGTCTCAGGTTCTTTGGAGGACCGGCGCAGTGGTGCCGTAGCATCGCTTCTTCCTCCCTTCTTATCGAGAGGTTTTCTTGGGTCCTCTTTCTTGATCAGCTCCCCAACTCTTTTCTTGGGCATCAAGGCGAGATTCACAGACCGAGCTTTTCGAGAATAAGCGTCCTCAAGGCATGTTGGTTCGAGGTTTTAGCCATGGAAGTGTCTTGGTGGATGCAGGGCACGCGATCGGGTTCAGTGGCGGGCTTCTTGTTACTCCTTCTAGGCCCGCAGCAGACAGTTGCGAGTCTTGCTAGTGTATGGTGCTGAAAATACATCAAGAAATTATCACTTTAAGACGCCACGCAAAAAACGATAATGGGTCTATTTGAAAACTGTTAAGAACAAACCTAACTCAGTCTTGAAGTTCTGGACTTAAGGACGACTGAAGTAGACTTGAATGGAGCTAGACCATAAAGTCTGATTTGAAGGTGCTAACGACTCGAGAAACGATCAACCTTAAGATGGACCTATTTCAGAATTAGAGGACCTCTTGACTACGAGCCACTGTGAAATTGTATGGCTAGCTTGAATCAAAGCTTCCTAGGGGTTGACAGTCTATGACCTTGAACCTAGTTTTACGCCTTTTGTTAAAGGTTTCATTTAGATTGAACGTTGAGGAACCTAATTCAGATAAGGCTCATTGGGTTGAAAGTGGAATCGAACCTTATTCAGATTTAGGGTTCTTGAATTAAGAATTGAATTGACACCTAATATCAGATTTAGGTCTGAATTAAGGATTGAATTAACCTAATTTAGGTTTAAGGTTCAAAGGTCGCAATGCCTACGTCGCTTCATAAGACTCTTGGCATGGAATCGACCTAAGTCAGATTCCTAGGTCGTATGGGAGTTGAAATGGGATTTTGAAAATGGCCTAATGGATCGTGAAGACTATGTCTTGAACATAGATTTAAGCCGGACTGAGGCTAGTTGGAATGGTTAAGAATTTGGACTGGAAGTGAAGAGTCCACGATGTAACAAGCACATTGATTGAAACACAAATCCAATTTAATTCACTTAAGGTCAAGATCTAAGTGAACTGAAGGGTGCGGCGTTTGGTTAAATCTGATAGTGTATTAATGCCTAGCGTAAGATGCTGGGGTCCAATTTCACCACACAACATTGGTGATTGTATGGCTCGAGATCCCCCTTATAAATAACACGCGTCTAGTAATACGTGTCATACGCGGCCGATGGCGGATAGGACTTTTACCTTAGCCATGTGATCCATTACCATGCCACACCAAGGTAAATGCCCCCTTAAGGGGTGATCGAGCAAGAACAGTGCCCATTCTTGACCTTCGCAGTATTGAGAGTCGACTAATGCCTCGGAGACATACTCTACTTTCGAAGGTGTAGAGAAGCAATAATTTCGAGTTATGTGAGATAGGATACCTACGAGACTTTCAAAGCTTGTCCACCCCAAATGGTGATATCACTACCAGTGAAGTCGTCAAAAACTAGGGCTTCGGCCCCGCTTAGGGGGGCGTGACCGTCAGCTTCAGTGTCATGGAGTTGAGTCCAATGGAATCCGCATGTGTAATGCGTTGTGGGTGTGTTTGTTCGTAATTTGAGGGGATTCTGCCCCCAGCTATATAAGTTTATCAATCACGAGACTGTCTTATCTTATTTTGAGTCTATGTAGTTTTTTAAGAAATGCGATGTCATGGGTTATTCACGGTTTTTTTCATTTCACGACATATTTATAATATGATTATTTGTTGTTGGCGCGTGCATTATTATAATTATTTTGCTATTTCATTAATTGCCAAGCCCAAGCTTGTGTTTGCTAAACTAGTTGAGTCCCACAAAATAGTAGGTAAAAGTGTGGAGTGTCGGTGGACATGGTATCGATCAGATCTGTACACCCAGAAGCCCGCATTGTACGTGCCTTTTCATCACGGTCTCATTGTTATGTTTCCATAAAATTACATAACAATTGAAGTTTCACGAAAATATTATAATTGATTTGAGTAACTCGAAGCGCACTATATTATGAGAGTGGATTGCTATTCATGTTACAGGAGAACAAACCTGCAAGACTTCTACACATGGAACGAAGGCGAAAGGTGCATCCTTGGATTTTGTTAGTCTAATATTACAGGTTGCTTAAAAACCGTGTCGTTTCCACCCATAGATATCTGACTTTAATGCTGAAAGATTAAATTCCGGTCTTGTTAAACAATAATCAAGTGTGATAGAGCAGACATTATATACCTACAAGAAAATCAGAAAACAAATGGTTTAGTAAAGCATGATAACTATGGTATATGTGTCCTCTCACTTTGTCACTGCAAAGCAATCTAAACTTGTTAGTCAAAATAACCTAAGGAATCGCCCTTCGATTGTAGATTCGACATAAATTCAAATGAGAATACAAAATAACACTCGCTGTTTAGGTATTCAGACAACAAACAAGTATGATTACACTAATGTATATTGTGAAAGTATTATGAAAATAATAATTAAGTGTTAATGCAAAGATATGTGAAAGAACCAAAACACCATGGAAACATTGAACAAGCCATCAAGAAAATCCTACATATTTACAGCATGAAACGATTAGAAAGTGAGTTTCTACAGTTGTTTTATTGAATTAACTCTATAACACATGTGTTATCAAATTAAGAGAGACAAAGGAATAAAAAAGAGTGAAGAAATAGGCTCTATTTGGTGAGTAAATCATAATGACATTTTATACCCTTATTTGACTATGTGATATATCGAACAGGAAATCGATGCCTTTGAATTAAAAACTAACGTCAATGTGTTTTGAATAATTTTTTGAGAGAGAAGAGAATAGATGTGTCTTCGGGGAGTTGTGCGTTGGTGAAGTGTTAAATCGGGAAAAGTCGGTCGTCCTTATCCGATGTGTTCGCTGTTGTCTCCCTTCATGATACGGCACTGAGTGAGCGAGGCAAGCAAGTATTTATAGGCAGCGAGGCAAATGACCGGGATTGGAAAACTGGTATAATACGCAACATTGTAGGCGTATATATGCTGCCCCTTTCCTGCGGTATATAGCGGCTCATATGTAGCGGTATATGCTGCAAATTTGGTGGCTTTCCATAAAAGATTTGGAAATTTCATAGTACGGTTGAGGCTGGCGAATCATACGCTGCTAGGAGCGTATATACGGCTCCTGATTCTACGTATAATACGCTCCTGTTGGATCAGTGCGTATATATTGACGTTCCATTTCTGCGTTATATTATGTTCCTAAATCTGAAATTATTTTGATTTCCTCCGAGTTGTTTTATTCGTTGATTGGTTCCCTTGATTCGACGCACCTAGTACGGTTAGCTGCTCAAAGCAAGGAGTTCTAGAAATGTTACTAGAAGGTTCACGATAGATTTCCGGAGTATTTTTTGAATTATTTCATGTTTTTCTGCGTAACATTCTGCCGTATGTTAAACAATTGCAAAAATTCGATGAGAAAATCATAGAAAATCAGGGCGCAAAGAATAATTTGAAAAAATAACTGGCGGATTCAGAGAAAATGTGACTATGAACAGATGGAAACAAAAGCTGAGAAATCGCCAGGTAGATCTTGTTTTGAAAACACTTTGAGCTTTAATATCGATGGAAACACGAAAGAAATATTTTTTGCTTGTCGTTTTGACTCATTTGCTCAAATAGGGTTCCGAGTACGACCTCACGTATTTCAAACTTTTTGTGAGTTCAAAGGCATCTTCTCCTTTGAAGGTCAAAACAATCGGCGACAACCGCGGTTTTAAAAGGGTTCATCCGGATTACTCATCGTTGGGGAGCGCATTTTCAGGTGTTCTACAGAAGCCCCCATCTTGAACTGAGTCTGAAAGAGACGATATGTCTTCGTAAGACGAAAGTCAGTATTTCCGATCGGGAACGGAGAGCAACTCGAATGACGTTCTGCGAACCTGAAGTTCCTGTTTTTCGCCCGACCTGCAGAAACAAGGTTTAGTTGTTACCTGTAGCCGTGTCCACTGCGGTTTGAATGTGCTTGTATGGTGTCTGAGTTCCTTGAGCGGTCATTCCCCGTTCGGCTTGAATGGGGAAAATGCAGCAGGCGCGTCCCATGCTTTCCGAAGAAATGAGCTTGACTTGAAAATGATAAGCCCTAATTCAGGATAAGGACGACCTTGGTGAGCATAGGTTCTGTTTTTTATGTCTAGCGAAATCTTTGCATGCAATGTTATGATTGAACTTGACCTTGATATTGAGAGAGAGAGCAGAGTCCATGATTTTGAAAGAGTCTTTGAATTCCGAAAGGGCCTTGTCTAGCGTTGGTTTGAGCATAGTTTGAAATGAGTCTTGATTTGAAAGGGCCTTCATCTAGGTTGGTTTTAGACGATGGCTCATCTAGGTGTAGAGACGCTCTTGAAATTTGTAAGAAGGGTCTTGTCCTAGGGTCTGGTTTTTTAAGACTATAGTGGTTACTGGCAGAGAAAGAATCTTTGAGATTTGAAGGAGTCCTTGTCTAGGTCTGGTTGGAAGAGCGGATGCGTATTATGTGGAAAATTTGTAGGACCAGTGCGAAGCAAGATTGAATTTGAAGAAAATGAAAGAACATAGTACTAGGGTCTAAAAGGATATTATAACAATGATTTGAAGAGAGTCATGTCTAGGATCTGTTCTAGACATGGATTTGAAAGTGAGATCTGTCTAAGGTACTAGATATTAGACACATAGATATAATATTAGAGAGAAAGATCTAATGTCTAAGTCTGAGTTCTAGATCACAATCAGAGTGTAATCGATAAGTGTCTAGCGGTGCTAGGCTGATTCTAGACATGTCTATTGAGGAGTCTTAGTATCGTAAGGTACATGAAGTGTAAGAATCTAGAACGCAGGAATTGAGAGTGTCAGTGCTCCGGTATGAAATTCTAGATTTGAAATTCGAGCCTTTGAATATTGTGAAATGCAGTCCAGTTTCTGGTTTTCTGGTTCTAGGACATGAAAGGAGATACTAGGATCTAATAGCCTATCGTACCTACAAACTGCGATTGCCAATTGCAATAAGAGGTGTACAATCTCTTAGAAGAGTGAGCTTAGATGACAAAAGGGGTGACACTAGATTAGGACGTGACTTTAACTTAAAAAGTCAGTTGGCAAAAGGAGACTCAAAGGAATGACTGGGCTGATGGGCTAAGCGGCAGACAGAGTGGGGTGGTTATCCACATTACCCAAGATATGGATATTCTATCATGAATATTCGCCCTATCTTATTAGCAAAAGACTCATAAGCACATTAACGTAACACTACAGGGCGTGCTCTAATAGGTTAGAGACCAAACGCAAAGCAAGAGGCACAATTAAGGGGCTCATGATGGCAAGGTCGGACGGCGGAGGCCTCCGTACGCCGAGAAGCTTTGAATGGAGGCACCTTCATGATAGTATTTATTTAGGGCTGGGCTGTTAGCAGTCAGGGGAATCTAGGTGGAGGTTGGGATTTGCGGGGCGAGTCTGTGATGGATAGTTTCTCCCGGAAGATGGGATTCTGAGTCTACCAAAGGCAGGTGGTACTTCTTGGGGCATTGGGAGTCATCTAGATAGCATTATGTCCTTTGTGGCAGGGGACCAAACATTGAATAGCGCTATGGTTCGAGTAAATTACAGAGGGTCAAATGTTGTGCTGCTATAGTGGTCAGAAGAGTGTGTGCTGATGATATTAGGTGGTCTAATGATGTAGGTTCAAGGTTGGCTATGTCAGTGTGTCTTAGACGGCAAAACCATTATCAATTCTTAACAAGTCAAAGCACTCAAGGCTCAATGATTTATGTTAAATGCGGTCGAACCTGAGAAGCAGGCTTCCTACGTATCCTTACGGAATCAGACCACGTAGTTCTGATGGCTGATTTGGGACAATTGCTCGGTGTTGGAGGGCTTTTTGTGGTTGTGAATGTGGAGGCTAGTGTTTGTGAGGGTTGAAAAAGCTTTGATGATCATGAAGTGAACCACAGTGAGCAGTGGTGCTTCGTAGACTCTTGCTGTTTTATTTGATTGGGCTGATACTTAGGATTTGCATTGATTGTTGCATTTTGGGAAGACTTTTGGTATTGGAACTTTGGATTTTTGCTGCTTTTTTTTTTCTTTTTGTCTGTTTTTGCCCGTGTTACTTGTTTTCTTTTTCTTGCTTTTGCACGTGTCTTTTCCTACGCACGTTTGGTCCAACGGGTTAGGTAGAGTGTGGGTGATGAAAAAATGATAGGCTAAATGATAGTGTGTGGCTCAAAAGGTTGGCAAGGGGATTTTGATTTGATGAGACAAAGGGTAGTGGAAGGGCAGGGGTCATCTTTTGGTGGAGCTGTGAAAGCAGGCTCTCTTTGGCGATTGTGTCAAGTTTTCAATAGAGTTGAAATCAGTATTAAGTTAACCATGGTGCGCCAATGAGGTGTTGAGACTTGCAAGAATTGATGAAAATAATATGTGCCAAAAACAAATGAATCTTATTTTATTGCTGAATGAAAACTGAAACATACATGGCTTATTTTAAAAGACTACATAGAACTCAAAAGACAGTGAATTTGAAAAGATTAGATGCTTGGACTAGACTTATGTACTCAATCTGGGGAAGGACCGCGCAGATCGATGACCCCGCTTGGGTGACTCATGGTTAGCAAGTGGGAGTCTGGATGTGAATGTTGATCTTATCCTTCGACGCTGGAGGGACTGGGAGCGACCATCTTCAACCATGTCTTGAATCCTATGCTCAAACGAGCAAATTCTAGTGGTGTGACCCTTCCTGGTGGATAACTTGCAATAAGCATTGCGGATTCCAATTCTTAAGATTTCCTTGTCCATCTGAAAGGATCTGGAGTGGGTCCAATAAGGAGAAGTGCACCTTTTGCAGTTAACCTATCAAAGGCTGCTTCATAAAGTCATGCCAATTGGGAAAAAATGTCCTTGGTGTCCTCGAGCCTGTTGTTAAAGAGCCGGGATGGTTTAAGAAGAGTTGTCATTGTAATGTGGGCGTGACTTGATCAGTGTTGGAAAAAGGACCCCTTTCCTGTGTTAAGCCCCACCGTTACCCTTAGACTTCTGGTCTTCTGCTTTTTCTTTTTTTTTTTTTTTGAACATCTTTCATCAACTAGAGGCCAACCTTGTAAGCCCAGTAAATGAATCAATGGGTTGAAACTGAGTGGCTCTCGATACTTGGGCTGAAAGTTTCTGATGACCATGCGAACTTGCATCTTCCTATTTCGGTCGATGGGTCCATTTATGAGCGGCTTCATCCTCCACCTATTAAGAATACGAAGAAATTTTCTCTCTCACCTGGCTTGGGTGGCCTCTAGTTCACGGAGACCGGACAGGAAGCTGGGAATCTGTACCTGTACCGCTTTGGAACTCGGTGTTTGATAATATTCCCAATCATCGAAGCTTGGCTTGATTCAGGGTCTTGAACATCCTGGAAGGATGGGTGTCCAAAGTAATAGGGAACACCGAAGTGAATAGCTCTTTGGTTCATTCCTTTAGGACCATTGAGATATTGAAAGTGCGGAGGGAAGGGTCTTCTGGCGTCTTCAGTTCCCTTGAACTTGGGCAAATCGACTATGAAGACAACTCTAGGAAGCTGGCCTTAATCTCATATCAGCAACACGAGGCGCTTGAACTGAATTTTCGGACATTCTCTTTGACCAACTCTTCTAGTTGCTCCACCTGTTTTCCGTCTCAGTTTTGGAGGCAGGGAGTGGTGGGTCTCAGCATCGTCTTCTTCCTCCCCTTCAGACTCGAGAGGTTTTTCAGGCTTGGGTCCTCCTTTTCTTTCAGTCCCCAATGCTCTTTCTTGGGCAATCAAGGCGAGATTCACAGCTGGAGCTTTTCGGAGAATAGCGTTAAGGCTGTGTTCGATAGGTTTAGCCATGGAATTGTCTTGGTGATCAGGAGCACGTCGGGTTTGGCTTCTGTTACTTTCTAGGCCCAGAGACAAGTTGCGAGTCGTTTGCTATTTTGGCTGAAAATCAAGAAATTACACTTTGGACCCAGCAACAAAGATTGGTCTATTTTGAAAACTGTTAAGTAACAAACCTAACTCAGTCTTGAGGTTCTGGACTTAAAGGACTGAACTCGAAAGAGACTTGAATGGGGCTAGAACCCTAAGTCTGATTTAAGGTGCTAGGACTCTGAGAAAGAATCAACCTAAGATGGACCTATTTCGATTAAGACCTCTAGAGCGACCACTGAAATTGGGGTATGGGCCTAGCCTGAAATCCAAGTTCCTAGGGTATGAGTCTATGATTGACCTGTTTGTTTTAAGGTCTTAGATTGCAAGTTGAGCGAACCTAATTCCCGTTCAAGCTTCTTGGGTTGAAAGTGAATCGAACTAATTCAGATTAGGTTCTTGAATTAAGATTGAATTGAACCTATTCAGATTTAAGGTCCTTGAATAAGCATTGAATTGAACCTAATCTTAGGTTTAAGGTCAAAAGGTCGAAATCTTAAGTCAGTTTAAGCACTCTTGGATTGGAATCGAACTAAGTCGATTCTAGGTCGATGCCGTATTTTAGTTTAATTATTTCACATGTAAAGGTGGAGAATTATTGGGGTGTTACAGGAAGAGTCTTTATGGCATGGGAATCTATGATGCCATTCCTCACTGGTTGAAGAAGATTGGAATGTCACACACTTTTTCTTAAGATTTCCCATTATGGTGTTCTGTATTGACRGCAAGGGACCTTCCTGCAGCCGAAATTGAGCACTTTGGTTTGGAAGTATGCAACCCTCAACTCGTCGATAGGCAGTTTGGCTTGTGCCAATCCCTTGCTCTCCCAATTCTGACCATTGGGAACTATAATCGGGAGATTAGGTACATCTTTTTTGAGGAGGAAGTGTGGCAAACCCCCACTGTTCAGTATCATTCAGATCCCCTTCCCCTCATCAAAGCCTATGACATGGTGACTGAGAGTTACCATTCATGGTGGTACAACGAGGAGCTTTAGCTCATCTCAATAATACAGTCGCAACTAACTTCATCAACAACATCAAGGAGTTTGATGGTATAATGTACCCCTTTTAAATCCGATATCTAGCTTTTGAATGTCATTATTTATTTGTTATACCTTTAATTTGTTTTTGTAAATAAAGGTGGTAAGAAAACAACCCTGATACGAGTCGTTTACCGTATTAAATTAATTATGGGAAATTCCATACGACGGCCTCGAGTTTTTGCAAAATCCACGCGGTGACTTAATAAGTTTTCTAAATCCACACCGTGGCCTCGTGTTTTATTAAATTCCACACAGTGGGCAATTTAGGTGGCTAAGTTAGCCAATTAGTTACTAATCTGATTTAATTAAACTAAACCTATGAATTTACTGACCTACCCCTTATTTATTTTGAGTTTTACAACTTAATTAATTTCCCTCCCATTTTATATTTTCAAATTAATACTTCATTGTTATACTTTCTTCTCCCTCCTCACGTATCTCTCTAAATTTCCAAAGCTCTTGCTACCTGTTATGCCATTGATTGTTCGTTAAATTGGGTGAAGATGATGTTGCTGTATATGAGTCTACTCCAATTCATGGTGTTGTTGAGTTGAAGCATGATGTTGAAGCTTTGTCCAATGACCTGAAGAAAGTGATGAAGTTGATTTTCGTGGTTTTGGTTGTTATGCTTATATTGATATTCAAGTGAGGGGTGTAATTGGTTGTTGATTTTGATGTAATCGAATCTGGTATTTCAATGGGACTTTGTGTTTGCAATTGAA
>SNQN01010743.1:0-16059 GCA_008642245.1 Bassia scoparia | reverse complement strand
TATTATACTCCCTCCGTTTTTTTTAGTTGTTCTAGTTTCTATTTTGGGATGTTTTTAAATAGTTGTTCCAAACCAATCTAAAAATAACTTTTTCACATTTTACCTACTTTATTTACTCTGACATTAATGACTTACCCCTTTCTAAAGTCAACTTTCATTATTTTACCCAATCTTTTCACCCAAAATTACTATTTCCCATAAAATTTCATTCAAACATTTACTCTTTTACCACTTACTCATCTTTTTAACTTAATTTACTCATTTATCTTTTTAATCTAATTTACTCTTTCATTACTTTAATCAACCTATTCACACTTTTGAACATCGTGTCAAATTGATATGGAACATTTAATAAAAAACGGAGAGTGAACTAGTTTAGAATTGAATAATGTATAAGCCATATGAACGTATATGTTATAATATGTTTTGCTATAAAATCGAATGGTGTATGGATATTTGATTTTTCAAAAATCAACCCTAAACCCTAAATCCGATCCATTTTTTTGGACTAATTTCCAATAATTTGAATTTTTAAAATTGGATAATGGATAAATAAAATGAATATTCATTTTTTGGATTTTTTAGGTCACCCCTAGTCACGTTACATTAATTAATCTTATAATACTATGGATTTTTTAAACTATGGTGTTAATATAATATTTAAATAAATTATTAGAAAGTTCATATTACACCTTAAGCTTTTTTGTTCACCTTTCTCTTGGACTTTCCACCCTACACCAGTGATTGAATTCCACCCTAAATCAGCTTTCGACTTTTTTCTTGTGATTGAGTTCCACCCTAAACCAGTTTTTTTTTTTCACTTAAAAAATGACATTTTGTCATTTTTCTTAATATATTTACGAGAAACTTCACATAAAATATTTGTCTCTTCATCAATCCACTTAAGTGTTTATTTTTTCACCTCTTTGTTATTTGAACAAGCCACCTAAAATAACCATTATCAAGTAAGATAGATTATCAATATAACAACACAAAACAATAAAAGCACAAAATAAAAGTTCCATTTTCATTGACGAGAATCAAGTTCATGGCAATATTAATACTACTTAGAAAGTAATACAATTATGATACTAATTTTAGGCATATACAACTACTAGGGACACTTTTTAGCATCTATACTATCAAATTCACAGACAAATACATATTATTATACTTGTATTCACCGGTGAATATCTAGTTCAGATTAGTCATGTGATTTGCCATAAAATTTTCTTTTTTACGAGTCAACAAATTTCGAGTAATTTATACTGTAAACCGAGTGAGATATAGTCGGATTGATAATAAATAAACACAAACTATGGTGAAGTTCAAATACAACTACTAATTTGAACTTCGCTAATCGATTGTAGAGTAGATAAATAAACAAATAGGGGCACCAACAACTTTAAGAACAACTTTTAAAAAAATACCTAACATTATTTAAATAAGATCTTTTAGGGTTAACAACTGTATCATTCTTCATATGAATTTTTTTTAGAAAAAAAATAAAATTAACATAAACTATATTATGAGACAATACAGAATTTTGTTCAGTAGTATTGCAATGATCATTAATCCGAACAAATTAAAAGCAATCAAATAATCATGAAATTGAAAGTTTGAATTTTTTTGGGAAATTCTACGGTATGCCCCTGGAAAATCGCAGATTCTACGGTATATCCCTATTTTTTTTCGGTCTATAATAAATCTCTTAGATGCAATGTTGGTTCACATCATAGCCTTAATGAATACCTTTTATTACTTGTGGTTAAGCCTAACTAACCTATGGTTACATTTTATTTAAAAAAAAATTTAAAAAAAGAAAGAAGTCTAGTACTCTAACCGCATCTCGTACACTTCCTTCGCCTCTTGCACAACCATCTCCATTTTCATCCATAAAACCACACCAAAGCATTCCTCCCAAAAACCAAACGCATGAACAAACAACCAGTTCTTCTTCTTCTTCTCCAATCAAACTAAACCATTAAACTCACATTAAACCAATCATGTAACATATGGGTGTCGTCGAACGTTTCTCCTTTCATCCACTTTGCCATCCTCATGCTTGACTAGTGAACAACTGTCTCCCCATTGCTCTGAACACTTTTATAAATAGCATACTTCCTCTAGGAGCACTCGCATCATCATTCTACGTGTTACAACCTGTGGAATTCGATATAGAGAGACTGCTACACAGTTGTTATATCGTTCATCAATTTTCATGGCAGACAAAAGTACAAATACTAATTTTTGTACGCGTTCAATCGCAATTTATTGTCGCGTTGATTGTGTAGTTGTTTTGTAAGTTAAATAATTGATTATAATACTTGATGAAGTGTGGTGTAAGACATTGTAATATTGATTTGAAATATGTAATCACTTGATATGAGAGCAAAGTAATTGCATATTTGGTGCGAGTAAATTAGAGACAGTATTGAGCAGGACGTATGAAAGGATGTGGCTGGAGAAATGGTAAGAGTAGATATTGTTATAGTAATAGAATGCGTGTATTTGGTAATTTGCGTAGTGCGTTGTAGATATGGCTAGGTTTTTGTGAGATTGAACTATTGTGGAGACTTGATGTAATGTGCCTTGTTGAGTATTGTTGTGAATTGTTGTGTGAAATTAGCAGCGAGCTTGGTCAAATATAGTAATATTCTGGAGAGGGCCAAGAGCTCGCTGCTGAGGGCACGGAATCGAGCTGTGAATTAGTGTATGTGACATACGACGACACATGAATAGACATATGAAAATAATTATTCAGACGCCGCAGCCTGAACTTTATGGAGGAATTTGTGCTCACTGTCCTGATATTTAATTTTAATACAAATGCAACAACTTGACATAACACAATGCAAATGACCTGAACATAATAACCTGGAACATGTCTATATAGTTAAAAAAGCGTCCAAGCAGATGCTTGTCCAAAACCTGACTTCAAAATGCCGTGATGCGTACTTATCAAAGTGCTAGATCCCTTGACTGTAAATCAAACTGAATCTGGGTCCTCCTAAACGGAATAAAAAAATAGACTTGAATGTTAGGCTATTGCAAAGTGGCAGAATCAACTATCGTTGAGCACACATCTCATTCTACAACTGACTTTGGAATATCTTAGTTTTGATAGAGTCTTGATATCTTCGGTAATGCCTTCATCATCTTCTAGGGAAGTTAGAGTTGCACCTCGGTGCGTATACAGAATAAAATCAAATCAAAATACATGTAGTTCTTATGCATTATTATTCTTTCGCAGGCCAGCGGATACTTTTTAAACAAAAGCTCTGCTGTAGTTTTTGGTGAGTTTTGGGGATAAAGATTATTTTTTCTGTCCTTCCTTTCTGCATCTTTTCTTCTGTGTGGTAAGCTCTCACCTTCCTGCAAGTTAAGTTGTTCTGCACCAGGAAACGCTCCTGCATTTGTGCATTGCACCTCTATGGTTATGAAATGATGCTTTGGCCGTTTCGTTTCTCCCGTTTTTGTTGCTCACCTTCTTCAAGCTTCCTTTTCTTGGATGGTTTGCCAAACACTCATGGTGCGGCCGTTTGGATTCGGAAATTCCATAACTAAACTCCTTTTTTTTCACTCTCCACACGGTGTGAACTTAAAAATTTTGAGCGAGAATAGTCATAAATTTCTTGTAAAAAATAGTAGTCTGTGTCAAACTTTCTTGAATTTTGAAGTGTTTTTATAATTTAACAGAATAATCCACCAAAATTAATTCAATTTGGTTAAAATTTGAAAATTGCCAAAACACATGCTTAGAGGAATTCAAAAAAATTCTGGAATTTTTTTAGAAAATGTCTAATTAATAAGTTAAAATCATTTTGAAATTAAAACCTTATTTTTAAGGGTCATTTGGGAAAGAAAAGGTGTTTCGGCTTTTTGGCAAATCAAGATTCAAACAGCATTGTCAAGGAATTGTTGCTTTAGAATTGACCAATTACATTGGTATGTTTTTATATTGGGCCTTTATGGAGGGATCAAATTTAGGTCATCGTAGGAAATGTGTTGTTGGATTTTCGTGACTTAAACAAAGCAAAGTCCAAGGACGACTTCGATCTACCCACACATAGCGTTTCTCGGGAAACAATAGATTCATTCATGCCTTGCTCTCATTCATCGTGTATCTGTGCAGGGTAATAATCAAACAAATGGGCAAGAAGACATGAAAAAGACAACTCACACTTCGTCGGGGCTACATTGCTATACACTGTATGCCTTTGGTCTCAAAAATACAGGCGCCAACATACCAACAAGCTGCCACTACTTTACTTCATGACATGATACCCAAAGAAGCTAGAGTCTATGTTCCCTACCATTCCAGTCCCAGGGACATTGAACTTCTGACACCTAGCGGTCCGAGGAGCAGACTTCAAATGAGAGAACTCTTCTAGGTCACAGCTAGATCAGGCTAGTTTCAGAGCAGGTATAGGGGCACAGGAAATGTTTGCCTTAAATTGGTCACTAGCCTATCTTATAGAGCTACAATGACAAGTCGAACATAAGTGAGCACACATAGGATCAACATACTCACAATGTGCCAACTACAGCTGCATTTAATCGATAATTTTTGAAAAAAGCCAAAGTGAAAAACGTAAGATACAAGTTTCATGAAACAGAATAACCACTACACATTGTGCACAAAAGTGTGTAGTGGATATTGTCCCTCGCAGCTGTCTAAGAATAAGCTCTTAATTTATGGCATGGGCAGGGGAATAACCACCTGACTTATTAACTGCCGATCGATTACGCACATAGTTGCTCTCCCATCGTGTAGGGAGAATATCACTACTCACCCCTCACGCAAAAGACTCCTATCTAACTGAGTAAGCATTGCTCAAGACTCATAACGTCATAGCTAATCAATACCTTATAAGGAAACCACATTTGGTCGCATATTCGCATACATCGTTGTCCAGTGGTTGGGCACGACCAACTGTTGCGGGTAGAGGAGGGAATTGCTTGATCATTTGGTGTTACCGTGTTCTTCTCACCACCTAATAACGATTAGAGAGACATCAAACTTAATTTGTTGTAGTGACTGTCTGAAATTATATGAAACCTATACCGAACATGCAAATATGTTTTATACTTCCTAAAAGTGTCCAATACAGGGTTGTTCGGAGCGCCTATAGTGCTACTGAACCAACTTTCCACAAAGTTGTTAGTGTGTCTCATCTCACCACACACCTTAGGAGCAATATTGACCATTTCATTCACTTATTATGCAAGTGTCCCGAATCATCTTGAGACCACTTTCATAGCACCAAACCACCATAATCTGAACTAGTTGTTCTGTTTGATTCTGAAATGGTATTAAACTACCAACTGCACGGCTAGACATTCATTCACAACTCCCCAAACAGTCTATGTGCATCAACAAAAACCCCTGGGTAGTCTTTTTTTGAAGTTTCTTACATAGATGTCTTGCACAAATAGTCTCCTGGAGTGCCCTAGAGCCAAGCGAGAACATCATCTAATGATTGATCAACTTTCCCTAAACGAAATGGCGAAAGTATTAGCAACACAAACAAGTAATGAGCATTTGAATCACAACAAGTAATATTCAAATACAAAAGTTAGTTGAGCCTTTGTTCTGAGCGTCGATGAACAGGATAGTCCAAATAGACTGCCGGTTTCGAAGTCAACAAGTAGACTGAGGTGGTGGAAGACCAGGACCAATTGTTCTTGTGTGCCTCAGAATCTACCACTTCACGCACACGCTCACCAAGGTAGGAGCTAAAGAGGCCCTGTGAAAGGATATTTTCATCTGCCTTCACGAAAAGTGGAAGATCCGCGACATTCTTGCACTGTGTACGGAGGATAATACCCCCCTCGTAGGACGTTGTCTCCTTTAAACAGAGGTGACAACATCCACAACCTACAAGTTCCCTCCCCACTGATAAGAACCTTTGAACTGTGACTGAGTGCTAAGAAGGGATGCTCTGATTGAGCAATTGCACTAAGGTTTTTCCGGTGTCTGCACACTCGGTCTTCCATGTGCAGATCAAAGGCAAAGGAACTGTTTCTGTCCTTAAATAAGCTCACAATAAAAACCACAAGCAAGCTGTAGGATTCATCACGGCCACCCGAGAGGAGGTTCGCACATAATGCTTTCTCCCTCTACATTTCTGTACAGCAGGTCGATTATCGCACCATTGCGGTCACGGCCATAACCATTTCTCCCACAAACAAAGCATTTCATTCCTACACCTCTTGATGTCGCGAGACTAGACTACAATGTCTTCATAGAAGCTTCGAGGTGCAGTCACACATTCCAACCAAAAGGAGCCTAATCACAATAAAGCATATTGGTATGCTAACCCAAAGTTTGCGGATATATCCACAATTTGGGCATCCTGTCTTTGCATATGAGATCTTTTATCATAGTCTATAGGGTGACTATGTGGTACACATTGCATTGCATGAGTCCTCCATTCCGACATCTGGAGGTCTGCGAGAGGCGAGGGGGATCTCCTCCGTGCTAAAACCCACCTGTGGTTACCCAAGTATCTGTGCACATAGTCTGACTTCACAACTAAGTCTAATATCTCGACAAGAAACGGTGTCTTCTTCGATCACAATAATACTGATACGATAAACACTTCCTTGAAGTGGAGCCCTTGATCATGCAAGAGTGGCCACTGTCCTGAGGATCGCACTTCCAAATCTATGAGGTCACCTAAACCCATCTCACAGCGACTCATGCGATAGGTAATACCATCACAACCTTTCTTGTAGATTTTTTTTGTCTATCACCATCAAACCTCATATACCTCAGCCTATCTGGCCCTAAAAGGCTCCCACACATCACCCACACAGATAACGAGTAGTCCTCCCTTCAAAATGGGGTCAACGGTCGGACAACAATATGTCAAATTCACTTCTTGCCTAAACAAAGCGGTAAATCCAAGATCGTAAATAACACAGATATTTCACCCTCATCTGTATGCAGAGTCAAAATCACGAATACTTCATTATGGAACTATGATGAATAAACCGCTCACAGGAGACACAGATTCGACTCTCCTAACTCCATCGAGAGTGACAGCAGCCAGAGCCCATTCTGCTCACCCTGAACGGTTACGCATAAGTCTTACTACGTTCACTTACGAATGCATGAATCAGGTAGTAGTCCTTGGACGCCTCACGCATATTCATGCGCACCACACCAGTCACCAAACTGACGAGAATGCTATCGTTAATACAAACCAGAAGAGGATCACTCCTACAATAAAACTGGTATGAGAAAACGAAGACCGACTATGCTATCACGCTCTATTTGACATTTTCTTACCATGTGTAATGACTGGTTGTCCCTTGATTTTTGCCCTTAGTGTGCCTGAGGAGCAAGAGCGCATAGGCCGGTCACTAGATGGGAGCATTAAGCGGGAGAGGTATGAGATAAAGAATCTTTCATGGGCTAACGTTGGGGACTGGTCGTAATTCTAATAAGCTGTGCAAAGCGAGGAAGTGGGACCTCGTCTGGATATCGCACCTCTTAGGAAATTCACTTTCGCTCTGTTGGATTCATTCGTTTATACCACGCTTTTCCAGGTTTGTACGTCTTAGGCACTCGTAGAGGCACGGGAGTAGTAGGCTCAACATACCTAGTTAACGGTGCTAAGACCACTACACAATAATTATCAATGAAATCACAAGACTCTGTTATGCAATGATCACGGAGAGAGAGTTGGCCACATGTATACAGTCTGAGGCGGCATCTCTTCAAGGAATTATAGAAGAGAACAAGAGCACCTACATTTATGTGCAAAGGTAACTAAGTGACCATGTACCTCAACAACACACATAATAGGCAGAAATGGTCTACAGGTGGTTACCATCATGACAGATGTCTCCCCACAGGTAACGCAATTGAATTATAAGGTTATTGTGGACGGAGAGTGGGGAATGGCGTTGCCCAAAACTTTGGGAGTGAATTGGAGTGGGTCAAATTCTCGGACCGGATCTGCGGTCATGTCTCACTGGTCCTCAGGGAATTTTCAATAACGCACGTCGTTCCCCTTTATAGCGCAGTTGGTACGTGAGCCATTCCAGATCTCCGGATCCCATTCCTGAAGAAGATCACACAGGTTTAGTGGTGACTCTGTATCCGAATAGACCATTCACTCTGGATTTTCGGGTAAGTCTACAGCGGGCTACTCACTAAAAGTGAATCTGAACAATGGTTAGGATCACACTACATCTAATAATGCATGTAATATCACAAATGTCAATATACACACACTAACATATTAGAACCAACCATTCCTTTT
Source organism: Bassia scoparia (assembly GCA_008642245.1). Lineage (NCBI taxonomy): Eukaryota > Viridiplantae > Streptophyta > Magnoliopsida > Caryophyllales > Amaranthaceae > Bassia > Bassia scoparia. Next base: position 7,783 of record SNQN01010743.1, on the reverse strand, counting down.
AAGACTCAAAAAGCATCAAAAAGTACAAGCCATAAAGTTATGATTCATCTATATTCAGTATTCCAGAGATTCATATACGATAAAAGGATTCGCTATACATGATCACACAATTAACAGTATACTCATTAAGTTAACAGTACGAGAAAAACAAAGTTCAAACATCCAAGAAAGTATCTTCATGGCAAAATTAAACCCTCTTTTATCGGCATATAGAGCACTTCAGTAGTAGCATTTGGATATTTTCAGTGAATCTACTATATCAATTAATAGCATAGATATATGTTACAACAATGTCCATTTCAATCCAGCATCAAGTATGACAATGGACATATACTATCTCTACATATCAAAAACCCTTAAAATAATACATATGCTTTATATATTTCCATTTCTTTAAGTATAACAAATCGGAATTATACAATCCGGACAGGAGCAACCGGATAACAGAAGACAGAATTACAAAATCCATCAATCCTAAATCCAGGGTCAAGTGAAACATAACAACATATGCAACCGGATCAAGTAATTTTTACAAGAGCTAGTAGTTTGACTTCTCATAATATATCAAAACTCGAGCCCAAATACAAGTACGAGTGATGCTCTTAAACATTTATTCTCAAGACGTATTCTACACAAACATCACCAAATAACAAAACACATGGTGGATTCGCATCTAAGAGAATCCTACAGCGAGAAGTATCACCCCTAGGAAGCGCCATGGAGCTCAATCCCCTCTATTACCACAACAAAAATCTACTAGCAACCGACATATCAATATCAACAATTGGCATTAACAAATTAACAAGAACGACATACTCAATATCAGACAATTCAACAATCCTCTGAATTGCATTCGAAAATTAAACAAAACAATCAGAATAAATTGAGAGCACATATTCAAAGAATCAATTAATTTCAATTAAGAGAGCCAGCAGACCGACACGAGAAATAACATACTTTACAATGAACGAGAAATTAAGCAACAACCCAAGATCAAAACTCGAAAGAGAGAGAGAATTCTGTCGCAAGTAGGAACCAAGAATTACGCCAATAAAGTAGAAACTCACTATCATAGAAACAGCCATTACCGATGAAAGCGAAGTCGCAAATTTAGTTCAGCGAAGAGACTCTCAAAACACAATACGATCAAGATTAATAAGGTCAGCACCCATAGCTGTCACGGTCAGGATAGCGAGAAGAGTGTCACCTTCAACGTTGAAAAGAGATGCGCGAAATTGCGGGATGAGCAAAATTGGGAAATAAATCGATATGCAACAGGCAACAGGGCTATATTCAGAGGAACATGAGGTTAACAAAAAAATTAGCAAACAAGGCAAACAACGAACGAGACAGAACGAGGTGTAGAGTGATAACTATTAGGTGAATCCAAGGTACCTCTTAAACGAGGGATGGCCTTTCAGTAGACAGTATACTATTATGAGCACAGTCTAGGGATGAGTATCTAGACACTGTCGGCATACTCTATTTTTTATATCTCAGTGTAAAATATCTCCTATGTCTCTATAATATCAACCCACACTCACCTATTATTGACCATGGGGATTTAAGTTGAGGCGTACTTGTCTTTATACCAACACGCTATATAAAACAGTAACGGTATTTGGCATATGCTTAAAGTGTACATGATGTAGGTAACCAAACATTGCAATCCTAAACGTGAATTATTAAGAAATAAGTATAGAAAACTCAAAACGGGAAAAATCGGGGTATATCGCGAGGACACATTACTGACGGCCGATTTTAAAAACAGGAGCAATCAATACCAGTCAGCCAATGCATCACCATGACTTAAAATGCTTCTATCATGGCGAGGTAACTAGAGCTAATCTAAACACAGAAATCGACATATTGCAAATAATACCTAATAAATCAAGTGTCAATTAGGTCCTCGCAATCATCAATCGAGTCGAATATAGAACAAAAAAGAGCACAATATATGACAACAAGTTTCCTGAGAGTAGAAAATCATCCGATAGTACAAGGATTAAGAATTGATGACAGACAAGTATGTCACAAGAAGAATTAGAAGAAGTGCGAGGAAAGAAAGCCACTCACTGTCATATCCCTATTGTAGCCGAATGACGAATATCAGAGCACATAAGGGATGTAAATCTGTTAAAAAATATATACTTGTTGAAAAATGCGACGTAATTCCACTAAAACATCGATGTTTAAATAATACGCTCTACTTCAATTTTTACGCAGAGTAGTTTTCACACACCATTTTACTGAGATTGCTTTTTCGAGAGGTCATAGCAAGCTTCACTTAACCCTAGGACTGCATACTATCATCACAAATCCGGAGCTACATACCCACATTGACTTGCAAATGACGCATGGAAAGGTTTATTCTATCATCAACAATCAAGCAAATATAACCAACTGCCATCCATACATAAGTTATCATCTAAACGGAGCAATGGCTAATCACAACTAATGATCTTACTATAATACAGAGCTGAACGTCATATTTCGAGAGATCAAAGCCAAAAAATTTTATGAAAAAACGCTAAGTCACATAAAAAGAGATTGACACGTAGGCATACAATCACACAAACATCAAGACCTATATTGAAGATTTCATACTTAGAGGATCGCATAAACACACTAAAGTCATTTAAAAAAGAGAAGAGGGTGTTTGGATGGAATAGCCGCAAGAGTTAATGATGAGGCCATTCTGAGCAGAAAGTGAGGGCAGGTAATTCAGAGGTATTATGGATGTAGAGTTTTGAAGTAGTATGGTAATGTATTTAGACGAGAAACTTCCATAGGTGAGAATGAGTAAGAGTTTGAAAGTCAGTTGTAATAAAATACACTGTTATTCTATGAACTTGGATTTGATCAAGTGCATATTATCACAATATGTCCTTATAACTATAGCTAATTTCTCATTTAGGATGTTTAGAATAACAAATTGTCAATATATTGAAGTTTTTAGATGACGCTAGCGCCCATATAGCTACGTAATTTCAAATAATTTCGAAGGCACATTAGATGAATTCGCACAAATAACATTATCGAAGCTCAATAGGATAGCTCGTAATCTTCACAAGACAAACGATTTCATGCGTTAAATAATTAACGTTAGAATAATTTTCTTGAGGTCTGTTATGGCATTAATTATGTGCTGCGAACTTCACGAGTGTTGAAAGTGCTTATTTTATTAGTAGGCTCGAAATATCGTAGCCACACTTATCTTTCTTTCTCTAGTCAGGGATACATACAACTCTGGGATACAGCAAATACTATGTAAGACTCTGCTTGTCATAATTTTCTCATGATTATATGTTCGTGTTTATGCTGTGTAATTTGTTCTCGGACTGATCGATCGGCAGGGTAGTGCATCACAATACAACGTAACAACGTTGTACTAATAGATCATTGTTCGAGCACAATGACTTAAGAACATGATGCAACTAAGATACCATAGCTAATCAAGAGGGCTCAAACAAAGAGTCTCGATTACGTAAATATCGCTGATTAGATTGAATGAAGTATACATCCTCTAACTGAAGGCTCGACGTCTATTCGCTTCATCATGTAGATATTCAGTATAGTTATCACGAGAGTCCTTAATAACGTCAGACAGAAACAAATGAACATGGGTCGATTATAAACTAATATGAATAGAGTCACAGCCACACAATTACCAGCGGTCAAAAGTCATGCGGCAGATGTCGAGATAATCTTATTGCTGTCGGCATAATAACTGCTACCATCAGTAGCCTGTTGCGCCAGTATTTAATGTATATTCACGAATGGCTTGAGTGGTCTACTTTAACAAAGTAATCTTAGCTTTGTTAAGCAAGCTAGTTTAGAATGGTTATGTGTTTCTTTGCTAGAGTTCGTGCCTATAGGAGAATTTTGGTGTGACATTGTAAGTTTATATTACCAAGTTCTCACAAATATCGTATTCGTTCCTCACTGGACAGGGGAGACTTAACAAGTCGGATGGATACTCAATCAGAATGCATACGCGTTTTGTATTGGCAGGAAGATATCACACTTCAGGTAAAGAGAGCAGAGAATTTGTTTGGCAGCTTTTTAGTAAGATATATTCTTAGAGCACTGCCACTTTGGATAGATATAGATTATATATAATAACAAAATCTAATTTCGTGGTCTATATATGACTTTAGGGGTTTCTTGTCTCGGAGCCTTTATTTATTCCATTTCTTGAAGTTATCTCCTCCATACCATCTTTTGGATACCTGATAGACCCTACTACGAGATAGTGGAGATGGATCTAGCAGATAAGCACAAACGCGGTAAAGATAAACAAATGCACAAATTCTCTATAGTTTATATTCAACGGCAACTCACTTTTGTGTGTATGGGAACCAACAATTGAGACGAGTGAAATATCAGTTAAGAGTGAATTATTGGGAGAATTACCCAGTCTCTCATTGTATTCCGTTGAATCTGTATAGGAAAAACTATGATCCGTACCCAGGCCAGGAGACGTAGCTATCGCCATTGATACGTGAATCCTCGTTAAATCTTTGTGTATATTTGTGTTATCCTATTTGTTTGTTTTTTGTAGTTTGTTAGATTTTTCGGCGCTTCAGTCATACAAACTTGGTATCAAAGCGGGATCTACGATCCAGGAAGTGACTATCAACGAACAATGAGTTGAGAAATCTCATTCTGGGGACTTGCTCGCCAAGTGCTTATCGACTAGTCTAGAGGGCATAGTCGCGGGCAGATTTAAGATGCGAGCCTTGTGAACCAAACAGGCAGATTCTATTGAAAACCTGTAGGCTGCTGACCAGCAATAAAAAATCCGATTCGCTAGGATCAACTGGCTTAAGGCAGCGGAATTAGAGACGATGGAGGAGAGGGCTCACTCACCCATATTGTGTCCATGTAATTTTTTGACAAGAATGATGTGATCACAGAAAGTGTCCGATGAGGATTCGACCTTTGGGTTTGTGGTCAAATTGGAGAGTCTTTATATGACGAAAAGGGAGGGGGGATCTTCGGTCTGTATAGTATGGTGGGACAAAGCACACTCGGCGTTATCAGATATGATTCCACTTGTCTCTCTCGACTACCGTATGTGATGGACTTATGCGAGAGAATTTCAAGCAAGCATTGTGAGCAGGACCCGATGAGTATCGCACACTGTGCACGAGAATGACACTGCAATAGTACTCAGTACGCCCGAGTACTAGTCACGTAGAGCACAGCACGAATGGCGCATGTATGTCCTGATTGAGATAGTAGGTAAGCCTTGTATCGTATAGGAATCTCAGTTTGGGATCTACGGGACGTGAAGGGACTTTGTTTGATCGTTGAGCTACATGAGCCGACGAGGATACAATGAGACTAACGGCACGGATGAGTGAGCGAAGCATATATCTTGTTGAGGTAGAAGAGCTGGAACATCCTAGTGAGAGGAATCACGGGGAAGACTCACCATAGGTGGAAATTCCCCAAAGATAAAGCAACGGAGCTCCCGGATGGAATCAGTCATACCATACCAATGCGTAGCACGCAGACAGTGCGTACAACATTATCTATACCACATGGTTCTATGTCGGAGTCTAGGGATGTTCGCAGCACACCAGTAGCAGCAAACAGAGTCAACGACCAGAAAGCGAAGGCTGAAGTCACAGTACTCATAGACTAGAGACGAGAGTCCCAGGGTGGGATACTATGACTTGTGTTCGCGACTAGTGAGATTTTACTCTCTGGACAAACTCACAAAAGTGGGGGTTATTTAGATACATACATTTATCCCTAGCCCCAAAACGCCATGATAAGACACCCCTCACAATAACAAGTCAAATCAAGAGAGCTAGGACCTTGACTTGCCCTAAAAAGTGCACGCGAGTTATGATGGAGATTTTGCACCAGCTAGTGATGAGAGACTTATCCCACTATTTAGCCCTAAAAATAATTTTTTCGGACACTTAAACTACTTATTTCGTTAACAATGTGAAAAGCACGAGGTGATTTGCGTAAGAGAGTTTTGTTCGGGAATTTTTTTGAAATATCTTTTCTATATTGGTATTCTCGAGTATGATTGTTTACCACCGTTAATTTAAACTGATATATCGACAACGCAATCAAAAATTCAGGAAAGTATGTTTAACACAAGCAAGCTATATTTCTATCTATTCTCGGCTAACGAGAGAGTCGTTGTATATATTAGATAGGTTCATAATTTCAGTTATGGTTTAATATTAATGAATTTCTTAAAGCAAAAACAGGAAACCGTGCATCAGCGGCTAAGTTCAGGATTGAATGAAAGGAAGGTCGATAGCATCGCACGTATGGACGTATTCTTACTGACACAAGGAGATTATTGTCACCCAATCGGAGAGACACGCGTGCGCGAGCAAGTGAGTAGAAAATCAGGTAATGCTGTGTGGTATACCTATGCAGAGCCATCAGCCATAATCGCAATAATATAACTATATCGTCATGAGAAAGAGGGCAGCGTAGATATGAGATACGAGCACACTTTATGTTATGATATTATTTCATTGACAGTGGATTGCTAATTTGGCGTTCGAGGGTATAAGAAGAAATACACTATGTGATTCCTTCGAAGAAGATTAAAATTCGGAGTATGGATAAATTCATATCCGGCACAATCGCATAATATCGAATAATAAATTCTATAACATCACGGTACGATTATATACGGGTATTGGAGGAAGATAGAGCAAACGATAAGATATTGACGAAACAGCAGACGATGATTTGGAGAGGAACAGTTAGTTAGGACCAAAATCAGTTACATACTCGGCGTAATTGCGCCTAAATCACTTAGCCATCGTTTTGGCCGATTTCGACTCTTGCCTATAATAGGGAGCCCCCTATCATTTGACAAACTTTTGGCTTTTGATGTGATCCCCTCACTCTCAAACTCCTCCTCCATCTCTCTCCATCTCTCTCTCTGCTTGTCCGTGCATTCAAGACTCTTTTGTCCTCTCTCTCTCTCTCATCTCCGATCTCTCGTCTCTCACTCTCCTCTTTCTCAAACACATTCGAAGAACACCATTCAACACATAAAGTTTATTCAAAGGCCTCTTACGCAATAGACTTAAGACGTTTTCACAAGGGTTCTGAGATTCGAAAGGGTTCCTAAGTGGTCAAGGGTTATTTTTGTTCTTTTTTTTTTTTTTTTTTTTTTTTTGTTTCTCGATCATTTCGGAAGTAGGTTTAGGCCTTAATCGTTCAATTGTAAAACCCTTGTTAAGTATGCTTGTTTAAAATATCGACTTTCTACTGTAATTTGCAATGTATATTGATAAAACGATTGGCATTCAATTAAAGCAACCTTAAGGCATAACTTAGTTTCTTTGGTACGAGTGTATGCAAGTTGTTTGAGATACATGAATATGCTTTAAGAACAAAGACCTGCAAATTTTCGTGTTTCATGCCCTTATAAATAACTCACTACGGACATCGGCATTAGGCTCTTGGAATTTCGAATTACTACACTTGCCAATGACAAAGTAGACACTATTTGCAAGTATTCTGTTAACAACCCGCCTAGTAATATTGCATGCTCTAGGGTAAAACCGGAAATGTTGCATCTTTTGGACAATGAACTTAGCATACTGAGTAAAAGGCCGTAGCTCGGGGCGGGGTGCTATGACTCTTACCTTACCTTTCCCAATCTAGACCTTTGGTGCAGCTACCAAACATGAGTCTTCGCCTTGCTTTATTCAAATATACGCCAAGGCTTAAATGGTTTCGGCAGCTTCAAATAAGTTCAGTGGCACTTCCTTTACTCATTTCGAGTATA
>SNQN01010742.1:8167-20938 GCA_008642245.1 Bassia scoparia | reverse complement strand
AGTGGGTGGGGTACCACAGGCTTAGCAACCTCTGAATTGCTATGTACCTCGATGAGTGCATTTGAAAGGTTCACACTGTTGTCGAGCGAAAAGTGGTGCTGCGAAGGTTTATTTTGCAGTGGGTGATTTTCATTGGTGCACGTGTTTTGGACTTGTTTTATGGATTTGACTGGGTTTGAGTTTTTTAAGGAAAGTCATGGTTGACTCCCTTTTCTTGGCACACCAACTGCTAATCTTCCTTTATTGCATACTTGGAATACTATGTTGGATGTGTCAAGTCGTTTTCCCTGAGTCCATCATTGGGCATTAGCTTTCCATGGCATGTCCTAGTGGCTGGCGCACCATAGAAGCTCACAACCATGCTGTCCCTTCAGGAACGACTCTGATTCTGGAACACATTGCCCAACCAAATTCCACCGTGGAAAGATGGTGTTTTTATCCATAAGATGCACAAAGTTAGCAGAAACGACGGCCTCGCGTGTGACTGAGTTGACATCATTTTAATGTACTTTCCCAACTTCCTCCTATCATCCTAGTCTTCCAGATATCCTTGTCAAGAGAATCAATAGTAATTCGTAGCAAGGCTACCATACTGCACCTTGTGTGTATGTAGCTTGAAGGCTTGAAAACCTAGTTCCCAATCGCTGTGTCCACAGGAACCTAGGTATTCCAAGGGCTTGGTTAAAAAGACAAGCCTTTTCCTCAAAGCATTGACATGTGAAATCTGTAGAGAACCCTTACTTGGAGATTAAAGCAGGGTTGACGACCCCACTTCTATGCTTTAGCTCTTACTAGAAATCCTGGAAAGGATTTACCCAGGACCTTGATATATGGATATTCAGTCCAAGGTTTTCGAAAGATCCTCGTAAAACTCTTTTGGTGATGGGAGGAGAAAGATTGTGATGCAATATTTGCTTTGCAGTTCTGTTGCAAAAGGCACAAAATTGTGTGAGGTGAGGGAATTGCTTAATGTGGATTGGTGTGTTTTTATTTGGTTGGGTGTCGAGTGAGACTGTTTGTGGTTATTTGTGGTTTGTAGTGTAGTGGGTTAGGTCTGAGGCTCCTTTTGACTTTACCTGGCGTTGTCAGTGTCGTCGTCTCCCGTTCATCGTCTCCGTGTGCGTCGCAGGTGTTTCCAGGCGTTGAGGCTTGCACACTAGCGGAGGGCAGGCTACATCTTGGTTGTGTTTTTACCTCTTCTCTTATTGGAGAGTTTCTTCACTAGGAAAATTGAATTTCCAAAACATTTAAAAATTGTGAAATCCTACCTAGTAGTGCTACGTAGCTAGTTTAGCGGTAAAGTAGTCGCAACTCCTCTTTGACACTTCAATTGAAAAGGGGAAAAATATAACATTGTGGAAATGCGACTACAAGCAGCGTGTTTGTTAGATACAAAATGTTATCTCTAGTATTGTTTACCTGACCATTTGGTTTTAATAAAACGATATTGGCTGACGTGCGCACATGACGTTAGATAGAACATAGAATACCTATTCGGTAGTATAAATTGTAGAATGCATACAAAATCTACGCGTTCAATCGAGTTTACTCTCTTCTGTACCACGAAATCATGCCAATTTGAGTTTTTTTAAACTAGTCACAGTGAAGAGAATCTTGTATAATTACCTATTAATATATTATATAATAAATTATATATGTTGGTCTTGTTTGACCGTGTTAATGTATAGATTTAATATTCAATCGTTAAAGTTTTTTGCACATATGCAATTAAATGAATAGGAAGTAGTTAATTATATATTCAATCGTTGTAATGTTTTGTACAAATATGACGATATTATTAAATAGTGAAAGAATATTAATATTCTTATTCTGTTACAATATTGATTTACAAAGTATGCAATTAAAAATAGGTAAATAATGAAAGAGAATTAATCCCTAATTTTGTGGGGTTTCTTCTCTATTATCCCTCGTTGTCATTGTAATTATAAACTAATCCAATTAGCTCCCTCTTATCTTCTTCTAATGGCTTTGTTAATTGTTACCATTTGAATGAGTAATACATTACCCATTTTTTCCTTTCCATAACGTCCGTATAGTTCGGTATCAACCCATTTTATTCTCATATTGCTACATACAACCTTCTTCACGTATTATTTATAGTGTTAGAGTAGCTATAATATCAAGAGTTTGTTACTGTATTTTTTATTTTTTTATAATAAGATAAAGAAAAATTGTATTATTTATCACCCTGTGATACAACCCTATTTTTGATTTACCACCCTTTTTTTTCATATTTTAAATTTCACCTGTGAATTGCCACTCTTCTGCCGGTGGTTGTAGTTCTCAGCATATTTCCACCATGGGCCCCATGCAGTTTTTACTTCCCGTTGTTTTTCTTTTTCTTTTTCTTTTTTTTGCACGACATTCTATTCCTTACTTCTTTAATTTATCTATTACACTGGACTTCTTCTCTCTTGTCGCTTTCAATTACCCTAACGTGTCTCCGCAGTTAATTTAGTGGTTTGTCATCTCTTCAACCATAGTTTCACTTAGTAAATTTTCGCAATCTTGCTGCATCTACAATCTAACAATCATGCATTTTTTGTAAGTGACATATAGGAATCTAAGTAAAGGTATGTTGTTCTTTACTCTTATTTGTATGTTATCTGTAGTGTGTGTGGTCAATTATATCAAAAATATAATGCTCATCGCTTGTCTATCATGAGCGCTTGCAAGTGCAGCTGAGTCTGATTCCAAACTCTCATCCTTTATTGTTTGACGAGTATGAAACATTTATGAGCAATACTGCTTCTAAGAGAAAAAGAAAGGTTGAAATTTGAGTTAATATCTATCATATGCAATGGAATCCCTAAATATATCCCCAATTAGTTTATCAGCAAACTCTAATTTATCAGACCATCGCGATTATCAAATGCCTCCAAGCTATACAACAAGCATAGAGTTGTTGCAATTGTAACGATAATTAGTTACCTATGCATAAAACGATTGATCATCGAATTACAGTTAACTTGAAGCAATTCGCATATTATCTCTGTATTTTTGCGTCGTCGGAAATACTCTCTTGGCTTATTGCAGTAGCTTTAATTCTCAAACAGGGGATTCATATATAGAGTTGATTTGCTTCCTACAATTCAGGCTTGCTTTACAATAAAATCTAGTTGTATTGGAGGAATAAAGTCGGCACACATCGCGTGCAGAAAAACTAGTTGTCAAGGAATGCAAGGTCTCGTGAGCAAGGGACCGAACTCAGTGCTGACATTTAATGGTATTATTTAATATGTTCATGGCCCCACGGTCGGAATATATGAGAATCGGCAAGAGGTGGCAAAAATCTATTTTTTACAACTTTACAGGTGGTAATTTAAAATTATGAAAAAAAAGGGTTAGGTTAAATCAAAATAGGGTTGTTTTTAAGGTGGTAATATATAATTTTTCCTAAAATAATATAATTAAAAACAAATTCAACTATTGCGTGAAAAGATTAGTGGGATCTGTATTATTGTTAGGGACGAGGTATTGTATACGATAATTGCTTTTCCCTCCACCCCTTGTTAATAGCCTCATGCGATCCTACATGAACAATATAATGATTCTGGAAATCAAACCAAATGAATGTTAGTGAACTAAATAACCAATATTTGCTAAAAAATCTAATAAATATACTAAAGCATTCTACCACTACATAATTGTTTTTTCTTCCCAACCTTATTTATTTCCTGTCCCAACTTATTAATTTTATATTTATATCAATACCGTTTTTTTAGATGTCCCACTTTCCTCTTTAATTACTCAAAACTATTTTATCCAACTCAACGTGACCATCCTTCCAGCAGCAGCACCCAACCCGAGATGGTCAACTAGCACTTGACCATCCAGACTATCGGGATTGAGCACAATGCCAGTCTAGCTATATTACCACACCACCACACTCCAGAAACACCACAACCATCTCATCACAATGAAACAAACCTATCTCCTGGGTCGTCCCCTAATCTCAGCAAACCAACACAACAACCCTTCCACCAACCAACCACAAAGCCACCAACCACCAACACCACAACTACAAAACAGTCACAACCACCAAACACCCCCACCTCCTCCACAACAAACCATGTGGCACAACCCTCTCCAACTGCTTCGACAACCGAGCATTCCACCRCTCAACYGYCTAGCCCTCCCACTGAAACCGGATGTAGACCAAACCAGAGTCTACTAWCTACTGCCACTCGGGGTGATAATGGAAGAACTGTCACTCAAWCAGGTCAAGAACATGATCATCAACCCAAAAGCGGTCCCCACTCCCYTCACCAACCTGGTTATGTTCAATCAGGGGCAATCYTTCGAGCCAGCACATATCCCTCAACTCCAAGCAGCCAGCCGACTCCCCATTGTCCCATGGGTGTTTCTGAAGTGGCTTCTCCACAAAGAAGTTATGARCGAGGAGGAAAAAGWGCTCCTAGCCAAAATGGGACCATGGCTGGACCCGACACCTTACCTYCCGAATCAATGCCCTTGCATGATGCTACGTTTCATGCCTYTGACATTYCGCATAGCCAGCRATACGAATGCGGTAACCATGATGACTATCCTGCCGCCACTYAAGCAAGTGAAGTTCAGAGTGAGATGGGAAGAGGGAAGAGGCGAAAAAAACCCATCATGCTCCGAGATCATGTATTACCCTCAAAGGGCCACATGGATCTGTCCATCAACAAAGAACGAACTCAACCCGTGGGACACCCAAGAAACCGAGAGCCTAAGAGCGCTTCGCGCAAAGGACCCACTRCCCTYTGACATGGGTATCCTCTTCTGGAGTGCAAGGGGCATTAGCCGCCCCTCTTTCAAGGCTAACCTAAGGCACCTTGTGCGCAATCACAACCCGGATGCTGTCATCCTTGTTGAAACTTGGGAAGCCATGCCAACACTACGGCAATTGTCTTTGACTTACCTTTTGACCTGACTCTCATTGAATCCCGTTGGTTTCTCTGGTGGAATACTGATGACGTGGAACTCAGCGCGAGTCAACATGCTCCCATATCTCAGAACTCGCAGGGTTTCCATGGCCTATTGAGGTAAATTCACTTCCTATTTTCCTTATTTCAGCTCTTTATGCAAGCCCTTATTCGCACTCGTAAGAAATTATGGCAAAATATGTGATATAGCAAATACTGTTCCTTGCCTTGGCTAGTGTAGGAGATTTTAATGAAATCTTGAACAAAAAGAAAAAATGGGGTAGACCGATTAACCAACAAAGGGCAGCCTTATTTGCTACTACTTTAGATTTCTGCGGTCTCGTGGATCTAGTTTCCATGCCCTAAATTCACATGGCATAATAATTGTAAAAACAAACCTATTCATTGAAGGTTGGACCAGCCGTACCCAATAGCAAATAGGTGCACATTCCCGGAAGCCAATGTATGGCACCTCCCCAAAATCACTTCTGACCATTGCCCTCTTTTACATTCACTTACAAACCTGGTTCCTTTGAATGACCAAACCCTTCAGGTTTGAGCCAATGTAGATACGTGACCCTCCTTTTCCCAACTCATTAGTGACTCTTGGGTTTCTTTGAATGGCACCTATTAGGATAAATTGGAAGGTTACAAATGATTAACCCAGTGGAACCAAATATCTTGGCAATGTCTATGCTCGAAGAGAGTCTTAGCAAGGCTAGTTGAACACAAAAAGCCCTAGCTACGAACCGTTTTCCCGTTTTTGTTTGACCTAGAAATTAAAGAGAGCTTCAACAGGAATTGGAATATCTTAACCACGAAGAAGATTGTGGTTGGTAAAGAGCAGATTTATTGGTTACTTTGGGGAGAGGAATACTACTTTTTCCACAAACAGGTGGTGATTCGAAGAGGAGGAGCCATATTCTATGCTTAAGAGATGAAGTGGGAATGGATTAGTGACCCTCAAGACCTAGCAAACCACATCAAAACTTTTTTCCAAACACTATACCAAACTGAAGGGATCAATGTCCTTCACCGCCCACCATCGCTTCTTGTGAACCAAACTTGTGTGCACCCCCATGGACCAGAGAATTGATCGAGCACTTTTCCAAATGAAGCCCAACAAGGCCCCTGGACCTGACGGCTTAGCCCATTATTTTTTCAGAAAACATGGATATTGTGGCCCCACAAATAGGGATGAAATTAAGACTTGTTTACTCGGAGAAAAATCCACCACTTCTAAATCATGCACTAATCTGCCTCATACCCAAACGGATAATCCTGCAACAGTCAAGCAACTACGGCCGATTAGCCCTTGTAACACGATTTATAGGTGTTACCAAGTTAATTGTCAACAGACTCAAACCTCTTCTTCCGAGCTCATTTCCATGAATCAAAACAGTTTCATTAAAGGGAGGGGTCCAGATATTAATCTAGTGGTGCGCTGCCGAGGTGATCCATTCGATGCACCATAAAGAGGGAAACATGGTTGGTTTCTTCTCAAGGTGGATCTCGAAAAGGCGTACGATCGAATGGAATGGGGTTTATTCGAGATTGCCTTCACTATCACAACCTTGATTGCCACCTGGTAGATTTAATCATGCATTACATCTCTTCCTCTACCTCCTCGGTCCTTATTAATGGCCAAAAATCCCATACTTTCAGCCATTCCAGGGGTTTGTGTCAAGGCGACCCATGTCCCCTTATATTTCAATCTTGCCTCGAGTTGCTATCCCAAAAATCAACCTTGCTTGCCAAAGGAAAGATTGGACGCCGTTTTGGGTTGGTCGAATAGAATCCCAATCACACACCTCCTTTCGCCGATGACTTGCTCCTCATGGGAAGGGTCGATGAACACACAACCTTCTCAGTTCGACAAGTTCTTCATGAGTTTTGTGAAGTGTCGGGCTAGCGAGTGAATCATGACAAGAGTAGACTCATTTTCTCCCGAACACGAGTCAAGACCATAGGATTTATTCCAAGAAACTATTGGACAATGGAGAGTGAGAATCTAGGGTCATATTTAGGCTTACCCATATTGCATAAAGCTCCTAGACGAAGGATGTTAATTTTGTCATCCAAAAAGTGCGTAGCAAATTGGCCTCATGGAAAACCAATTACTTATCTAAGGCGGGTCGTCTTTGCCTCATTACTTCCACTCTCAACACTATCCCAATTATTACTTCTAACACATTTTTTCCATGGCCTCGCTCAGAGAGCTTGAATAAAATCTGCAATGACTTCCTATGGAGTAAAAAAGGGGATAAAAAGGGCCTCCATTTGGTTAGGAAGGATGAGACGTTCCTCCCAAAAATACAGGGTGGTTTAGGCATCCGAAATCATGTGGATCTAAATACAGCTCATATGGCTAAACTCGGGTGGAAGATGTGCAATGGGGATGACAACTTAGCACAACGGTGTATTGTCTCCAAATATGTGAGGCGCAATTATGTGATCAATTTCAAGAAGGGATCCCATGTGTGGAGAGATATTGGCAAAGGATGGCATCTACTTGTTAAAAGTTGTGTCTGGTYTGTGGGAAATGGTGAACAAATCTCGTTGTGGTTTGATAATTGGTTARGTTTGGGGACTCTTCGAGACCTACTTCAGGGTCCCATACCCGAGCATCAACAACACCTACGGTTATGTGATATAATTGAGGGGGGCATGTGGAACCCTTTACTCATAGCAGCTCCTTTACCACATATCCTCTTGGATATTATAGAGAATATGGMTCAACCCAGTGAACAAGATGACCAACCTCTCTCCTCCTTTGTCGAGGCCAACCGTTTCTTCTTTAAGCTAGCATATCACTCCTTAGTAGAGAACCAGGGCCTCAACCAAGACTTGTCTTGGTTATGGAAGCTAAGGACCCTACCAAACATCAATATTTTCCTTTGGTTGGCCTGGAGGGATAGGTTACCTCATGCCCTACTCCTGCACCGCCACACCATTATAACAAATCCACAATGTACTTGTTGTGGGCAGTCCAATGAGGACTCCTTGCATGTCTTGAGGGACTGTCCCTTTGTGGTAAGCGTTTGGGGCTTGGGGCCCCAAGTAAACCACCTTCGACAGGGGGACTTACAGGAGTGGCTGGATAATAATCTCCATGCCTCAAACCACTTTCRTGGCTTACCGTGGCACCTWTTGTTTGCCATACTATGCCATGAAATTTGGAAACAACRTAACAACCTCTTGTTTCGTGGTCAATACCATGCTCCACCTCAACAGATTCTCCAAGCAGCCATCAACAAAACRTGGGAGTTTCATGCTTTCCCACCATCACTGCCCACTGCTCCACTAGAGCTTACCCCACTAGGCCCCATTTCTGTCTCACCTACTCACCATGTGTGCCACACTGATGCTTCTTACAACAATGCCACTACCACTATGCCATTTTAGCATGTATTCGAACCACAAGGAGTTGTTCTAGGGCACAAAAAGCAAGTTGTGTCTCTAAATGTCCTCAGGCTGAGTTACTGGCTATTTTTGAATTTATGAAGAATGTTATTCATACACCCGCACGCAACCTCGTCATTTATTCACTCCTATAAGGCTATCAAACTTTTACATCTGAATATTATATATGCTACTCTGATATTTATGAAAATGTTTGAAAAATGTAGGGATCTCAACCAACTATTGATGCGGTGGATTATCGATAACTCCAAGGGAAGGAAATGTTGTAGCCATTGTCTCTCCAAGCCCAAGCATTTACTATTAATGAAGTCAACATTACCATGTGTTTCCCATCCCCCTGAATCCTGTAGGTTGTTTATTGTCTGATTGTGATAACTTTATTCCGGATTGTAATGGGCTTGTGCCACTTTTGTAAACTTTGTTTATTATTTATGGCATTTCCTTTTTTCACCAAAAAAAAATGTTTAGAAATTCTACATGGTGCTCTAAGTTTTGTCGTAATCTATACGGTGACATACACTAGTGGAAAAACTGCCATAGTAACCATCATTTTTGGGCTTTAGGTAACCAACATCATGGTTACCTCTTGGCAGTACCTAAAGTCATTTTATTGTAACCAACAATATGATGGTTACCAATGGCGTTTATTGGAACCACTTTCTTAATATGGTTACAAATAATCCAATTTTACTTTGACTATGTTTTGTTGTTACCTAAAACACATTATAGTAACTAACACAACATTTGATGGTTACCTAAAGTACATTATTTTGTAACTAACATACGATTTGATGGTTACAAATAAGAGTTGCATTGGAACCATATAACAATATGATGTTACAAATGTTGGTCGTATATATATATATATATATATATATATATATTATATATATATATATAATTATATATATATATATAATTATATATATATATAAATATATAGAATTCAGAGCAGCATTTCGACTAAAATTAAACAATCCCAAAATATAAACCTGTTTCATAAAACTCGTATTTAATACACGCCAATTTCATACATAAAACATCGATTTCATATCGATCAACATCCAAAAATGGCAGCTAACAAGGTCCAAGTTTCACAAATAACTAAAAATCATCCAAAATAACATGTGCAACTAACATGAAACTAATACCAATATCCATCATGTTAGACATATAAAACAAGATCAACTATCTAGCTAGCTAGGAAACAAAATACTCTGTTCTGAAACTTCGCCCATTGTTCACGACCTCGTCCATTTCTTCGACATTGAAGCATTCTTTCTTGCGACAAATACCTACAACCGATGAACAACCAATAGATAAATAATGATAAACAATCTAATACTATACTTGGACAATCTAATACTATACTTGAACAATTAATAATGATAAACAATCTAATAATGATGAACAATCTAATGTAAAACAATCTAATACTAAAAATCATCCAAAATAACAATGAGGTCTTAAGAAAAAATAACTTCAACCTAATACTAGTCATCCCTAAACTAAAAAACAGTGACTAGATCAACATTTGCTAATTTTAACTTCTCAAGATGAATCCTGGAGCTCTGAACAATGGATGAGCACAAAATGAATTCATTGAATATAATAATCAATATTCATTGGCCCTTTCCAACATTAATTAAGAAAGAAGATCAATTGGGCATGTCATCTTCTGTTGTTCTAATCTACTACATAAACGAATTGACGTTAACCATGTACAAGATTAAAACTAATTCCTATATTCTTAAAAAGCAAAATTCTCTCAGTAAATCAACTTCTATAATATTTGAAAAAAAAACCTTCAAATCAGGCTTCCACCATAGTACTATACCTCAACAAGAATGACACAAAATAACTTCAACCTAATACTAGTCATCCTAAACTAAAAAACCAGTTACTAGGCCAACATTTGTTAATTTTATATCCTGAAAAAAGAATCCTGAGCTCTGAATCCATGCTTCATTTGTCCAAACATAATAGGAATCTAGTTTAAATTACTATCAACCTTAATTTAAGGTATACAAGCATACACAATAAGATTTGAGCATTCTAAGTAATAAACTAGAAAAAAGAGTCCAATATGAGCCATGGTTTAAGTTACAGCTCAAAACAACTCAGATATCACCATTTATTCCCAAAATAATTGAACATTAAATGAAATCAATGGATGACATGATATGCATACCTCATCTAGATTTCCCTTGAAGTTATTGTAGCGTGAAACTATTTCAACATGTATCTCATTACATAATAGCCACATTCGGTACCACCGGTTTTGAGGCACTGAAATTAACCGTTCAATGATATTAAGTCAACTAAAAGCTACTAGAAACAAAACTATAAGACGACAAATCAAATGACATACCTCAACCAACCTATGTGTCATTTCCCGCCTACTCTTCATTAGAGGAGCTCCATTAAGATAGCTCTTTATACCTTATAAGCACTAAAATTAAAAAAACATTCAAAAGTGAAATTATAATATTATCTCAAAACATATTTAACCCTTTTCCTATTTAAAGAGTTATGAAATAAAACTAACGTTTTTATGAAGGCACCACTTCTATGGTTCTCATGATGTGAGAGGAGGAATAACAGAGTCAAACACCAACAAACAACCTTTTTGAAGATCAATAGCCAAGAGATACCAATGGTTGCTGTGTATACATATGAAAAACTCTAAAATTAGGTTTTATCAAAGCAAAAGGATTGCTGAAATTTAGAACATGAAACATCAAAAGGCTATTAAGAAAAAAATACACTACTTTTCAATATATGGTGCCAAAATCAATTTGCTACGTTTGTTACCCTTTTTTATTCAGCCTTGAAAGCATCCTGTAGTACATTTGTACCCTTAAATGATCTCTTTCAATTCAACACATGAGATTCGTTGTGGACAGAGAAATGTTATCTCAGACATGCCAAGAGTCTCAATGAACTCTTTAAACAAGTACCTATAGATAATTAGTTATAAGGAAAGTTAGAGCGCGCGCGCACACACGCACACACATACATATATATAGAGACAGAATCATTTAAAGGCAAAGATAAGCTAGAGAATATGCATAAAAATTAGAAAGAAAAGTGAGATAATGTTACTTTATGTAGACGGTAAGCAATGAAACATTAGCGCACGCGCCCTCTAAGGAATTCAACAACATCTCTTCTTTGTAACCCAAGTTTCTCTATCCTCCTCAAGATAGAATGATTTAGCCTCCAAATCTTTTTGTATGCTGATTGTCATCCAATTCCTATGAAACGAAATTAGCCAACGGCACATTCTCACGCTAACATGGGACCATTTCAGCCTCCAAGAACTGAGCCTTCCACAGGTCCGATAGGTTGGTAGATGCAGCGGAGATGGCCGAGCGCACAACGACAGCGGGGAACAATCTCTCTGTGTATAAATGTATAGAGAGGCAGAACACATAAGCGAAGAAGAACACGACTGCTATGAAAGGATCGGAGGGAATTACGCAAATTTATATGAAGAAATACAAATCAAAACATCGATTGCCACGAAACTAAGATTAACAAGAATAAATCAGCCTATGCTAGAAAAAATCCAAAGATAGGAGAGGTAAACGGACAAACAGGGTATCTATCCCCGCTCCCGTTCGTGCTTCACACTTAAGATTATCAACTGCCAATTCAGTTTACATATATTTCCAAAACATTACACGTGTTATAGATAACACCGAGATAAAATTTTATACATATTATCCACTTACATCCCCACGCATATAAAATGAATCACCCAAACTTACATTAAATCAGATTAGACCCACCCGATACCCAGCTGCAACATAGCATACCAGACAAAATACAAAAAGATCCCACAGACACCCCCGACATTGCAAACAATGTGTAGACACTGGAGTGCTGTCACACTAACTCCTACTATAATGATGAGTTATTATCATTAAGCATTGTCTGATATCGACAGAAGAAATTCTAATACTACATTATTTAATCTTCATTTTGACCAGAACCGTTGGTGTGTTGAACCTGTACAAGCCAACCTCAAGAGGTTACAGTTGATTCAAAGGCTAATTAGAAAATGAAGCTTCTGCTTGTCTTCCGTCTTGTTCCCTAATATAAGTAGACTACTTTGACGCATGACAACAAATATAGCAACGTTCTGATCCTTCTACAGGGTCATGAAACTATAGTTGTGCATATGTACGTTACACATATAGAATTCCGAATACACCATACCTCAAATAACTATCATCTAATCATTATGTAAATAGATGATATGTCTAAAACTCAAAGTATTTGATCATAACATATCAATGCCTCAGTATAATTTATAGATATGATAGATGTACGACAAATAAAACAATTGAATACTACAAAGCCGACGAGAGTTTATCTTAAAAATGCATTAAACATCCCTCTCTTTTTTTTT
>SNQN01010741.1:0-20939 GCA_008642245.1 Bassia scoparia | reverse complement strand
GTACACATATAATTGATGATGAGGTTTGTGTCATAAGTATGTGTGAATTACCAGAACATACATTTTCATTAATTCAATTATGTGTAAAAATATAAGGTTACATTATTTTACGTAAAATGAGTTCTATTAATTCAATTAGATAGCAAAAAAACATGATGACTAGCTTCCTTTAAAATGTTCACACTATGAATGAAAGAGCGATCTAAAACATACCTTTTAAAACTTTAACTAACTGTCCTATTAGAAATAATCTCTACCGAGTACCGACCATAACCATAACCAATCTCTTTTTTGTGCATCTTCTATATAATGCATGCTTGTAGTTCAATTATTCATTTTTTTCAAATGTTCACACTATGAAAATAGCATTACAAAGCTCACCTTTCAAAACTTTTACCAATTGACCTACTAGAAATCTCTACTGGCCATAACCCTAACAATTATCGTGTCTTGTGCATCTCAAATATAATGCATGCTTTTAGTTCAATTATTATTCATTATTTGATGTATGTAGTCCAAAGGAGTGGAAAAGAACAAGAGAATAAAAAAGAGAGGACGAGATAACAAATTAAAAGGGAAAAGGATATATAGTCGATACCTTGTTGTTATTATTATTGCGGTTTTTTGGAAGAAGAACAAAATGATAGCATAAATGATTGGTAATCTCCAAGAGAGAGAGTGTTTGTGGATCAGAAACCATGTTCTCAGAGATCCAACAATGTCCACCACAGAGTTCGATTGTTTCCACCAACAATCTTGCCTCTCCTTTGTGCCTATCACCTTCCTCTTCCCACGTCCTTAGCCATTTCACACACTAAAATATATGTAACGAATTATATTATTATTCATATCATTTGCTTCTATGTACATGTACATTTTCAAAAACAAAATAGAAACAAACCAAATACAATTGGATACATTGGGATTTGAATTTTGTTGGATGTTTTTTTGTATGGTATGATATTGCTTGTAAAAAAAAAATTGCTTGAAGGGGTAGATGTAATATGAAAAACGACAATCGGAAAGAGTTTATTTGGTTATCGGTTGTTGCTTGATTCATTTGGATAGATTTACAAGATGAAGGCATTTATTATACTAATTAGTTTTTCTAGTTAATTGTTTATAAAAGTTTTTTTTTAAGAATTTGTCGGTCAATAAATTAAAAGTGGATTAAAAAAGCTATCTAAACACATCTAATTTTGATTGAAATTCATCCTTTCAGCCAATGAGAAATCCGTTACCAAACACGACCTAAGTGAAAACAAGATAGTTCATGAACTGTAAAAAGGTGTAATGTAAAACTCTTACTGTTTGCCATGAATGATTGTCGAATGTCTCTTTCCATGATTCAATCCATCAAATGAAGTTGATTTGAGTAACTCAAGAGTGGCCCACACACCAAATATTGGCCTTTCTTCATACCAGTATATTTTCCTGCAAAACAACAACAACACAAATACTCATCAGAATTACATTACATTACGTAAAATTGTTGAGTTTCACTCAATATAAAACATTATGCAATTCACTCGTAATCATTTCAATCATCTTCAATAAATTCAATAACTGAGTTTATCGATCATGTATGGCAACTGCATTGAATTTCGTCGTCAAGTTGTCTTTGGTGCAGACGACAAACATCATTCGGGTTTATTTATGTATTGAATTGAATTTTGTACTTTTATCTCTTTCAATAGATTTGTCAAGTTGTCAAATAATTCATAGCAGTAGCTACATAAATAATGTTTACGAATACATTTTCAGTGGCTACAGTGTCGCCTCATGTCTACTTCCGTCTATTTATGACTCTATTGATAGACGAATACTCTTTCATTTCACTAAATATATAGTTCCACTTACGTTATCGGAGTTAAGCCGAAGGGAAAGTGTGGCCAATAGGGCTAATTACATTTGAAGGGATGGTGAGTAGAATCACGTGATTGAAACTTGAAACCGATAAGATTCTTTTACTTAAAATGGAAAAGCCAACCATGTTACTCACTAAGTCCGATCTATCGACTTACGTCTAAATCTAAAAATTATCTACATGTACATTAGACCAACTATTCGAAGAAAACCGCTTTTTTTTTTCAAAAGTTGGGACATCTATAATCAATATTGCATTATTTCTTCCATTAGCGTTTTCAATTGCAACACATATAAATTAAAAAATTCAAGCGTATTACGTAGAGAATCAAGCACGGATTAGACAACGATAAGATAGAATATAGTAAAGATATTCGATGTGCGAATGAAAAGATAGATATACAAACCTACGAACATATCCATTAAAAAATTTTACGTTGCAATCTATTCTTAATTACAATCGAAATTAAGCAAGAAGTGTTTGCAATGAGAAGATAAGAAGAAAATACATAACTCCAAGAATCAAGAGATTTTTTTTTTTGTGAACATAAGTCACCAAGGGCAGTAGTATTTACGATAAGGAAGGAAAAAAATATGTGAAGAATTCAAACCTTGACCTCAAGGATCAAAGTGGAGTCGGAAGCCACGTGCTCAAAACTCTCCTCACTCAAAATCAAGATATGGTGTTTGAATATATTACTCTCATTATGTCTTAAATAACCTTGAGTTTGTAGAGTGTGAAAATTGATTGACAAAGTCTCTTCTCTCTTCAATGACGGTTCTCCTTTGAGAACTTCAAAGTCAATGCTTCCACTAAGGCAGCAATTTAGCCATGCAAGTCTTTCACTTGAGCTTTCGGCTAATAAGTAGCTGCTGCTAGAAAATAAGCCATCAAAAGCTTTTCTCTGGTTCCACCAAACTCTCTTAGTTTATGTTCGAATGCGCACCTTTCCACAAATAATTTTACGCGTAAATGCATATGAGATAATTTAATTTCAATTCGTGTAAAATTATGATAGTAGATTTATATATACAAAATTGATCTACAACTTAATTAAAAATAAACTATTATGGACAAGCGAAAGTAGTACTTTGTTATAAATATAAGATAAATTAAAAAAGACCGGAACGAGTTTAATTAATGACACGACTAGAAATTCGATAATAACCTTAAAATGTTGTCACTCTAGCTTATGCAATGCTTGGGTGTTGTTATAGTCCAATTTGGCTAGCTCAAGATAAAGATTGCTACTCACATTACATCCTTTGCAATAATCAACAAACAACACACAATTATTTTAAGGATAGACATTAATTAAAATAAATTCTTTTAGTATAACATTTTAAAGATTAGACATTAAAGTGGAGAAATATAGCAAGACAAGATTTCTATGGCAGACCATTTGGCTGAGTCACACACCAATATCCTATCTATAGACTAATATATTTTGGGTGCAATACAATAATATTATAATTAAGTTTTGACTAAAAGTTTATGTAATTTACCAAATAATTAATTGCCATGCAATATATAATGATTAATGTTTTAGCAACAAAAGTGCATTTTTTGTACCTACTAATATGTTAAGTAGGAACAAAAAATTAAAGTCTTTTTTATCTTTTTAAGACAAGGTTAGTTGCCTTCTCTGTACTGTTTATATATTTACGTACTTTTTAGGGCTAATAGTGAAAATACAGCAAGAAAGTTTATTCATTAAAGGTAGTATTAGTTAAGTTTTTGAATTACTATTATTGATGAATAAGACATTTTTATTTACCCTTTCATCATTAAAATATTAGAAGTAAGTTTATAATTTGAAGAAATTTATTTTATTTCTTTTGAATGATTCATCTGCTTGCAAATAAACGAAAAAAAAGAGGATTCGAATCTTAACCTATCGTCAAGTCCTCGTTGGTATAAGGATAGTATCATCTAATGATAATAAGTAGGTTGATAATGAAAATGTTAATAATAAAGTTAATTGTTGAGCCATGCAAAATAAAAGAGAAATTTTTAAACAAAAAAGAAAAAGAAGAAAAAAAATGAAATAATACCTGTAAAGAGTCTTGCCTATCCAAGCATCTTTTTCTCCTCCATACTGTTCGATATAGAACCTTGTCTCTACACGAGGTAGATTTGCTAACCATGGAAAATCTAATGCATATGTCACCTACACAATGTAATCATACYATGCACTTTTACTAGAAAATTYCCGAGCAAATTCAATTAACCAAGKTMATCGAACTTGCTACACAATGTATGATTGAATATAGAATTTTCATTATAAKATATGGTAATCATCCCAATAAATCAATGTGTAAATTGCAATGATTTCTAACTAGCTACAAATTTTTATTCTCTTCTTTATATAGAGATTGAGCCATAAAGACAGTATATATTAACGAACCACGAACTCAAACATTAAATTAATTTCACCAAAAAAAAWTTACTAATAAATTCACGAGTCRATTTTAACATACATTCTCAAGTGGACACATAAAATCGTTGTAAGGAAGTATATATATACCTCGCCGGGTAAATCCTTGGGTATAGTCCACTTATCCAAGAGTTGATTAGAAAGTTGTTTGTGCCTCAAGTATTTGTAGGAGAAACTTCTAGCTTCTTCAAGTATATTTTCACTAGGATATTGTAGTTGAGAAGCCCTAAGAAGGTTGTACATTCCTGTTACTGCTTGTGTTGATTGTCCAACAAAGCAGAAAAACTCCCCATCTTTCTCAAAGTTCTTGAACACATCTATTTTCATCAAACACAAAGATATACAATTATATGTTACAAATGATATTTAAGCAAAATAAGATGCACTTTTGAATTTATTATGCACCCGTCTAGTATATATCCTATCGTACGTAGTTTTATAAAATTTGAAAAATAGTTTGGTTAAYCGGTATCATATAATAAAATTTGCATTTATTTACATACATTTATATTTTAGCCAATTGTGTGAAAACTTTTCAATGCTTTTATCAATTAGAAAAAGTTACAGTTATTCGATCGAAAGTTTCATCGTATTTGAAATACACAATTGAAAATTTTTCATTCGTTTTTTAGTTGATTTTTATTACTCCCTCCGTATAACAT
This sequence comes from Bassia scoparia, assembly GCA_008642245.1. NCBI lineage: Eukaryota > Viridiplantae > Streptophyta > Magnoliopsida > Caryophyllales > Amaranthaceae > Bassia > Bassia scoparia. Next base: position 15,973 of record SNQN01010741.1, on the reverse strand, counting down.
ATTAATTGCAACGATTTAACATTTTCCCCTCTACTCTATGTCAATTCGTTGCGATTAATATACTACGAAAGGAGTATAAATTAGCGAGTTAAAACTCATGATTGAAATTCAAAATGTGATTGATCACCTGCAGAAACTTGATATCCATGGAGCCTTAGAAGCCTGAATCCCATAGCTGTGTCATCAATGTCTTGGACATCTGAGTTTCTTGCCCAACATATTCCACGTTCTGTCCAATATCTGGTATTTTCCTTGTTTTTATTAGTACTAAGTCTWAKAAATCTTACATGCAATTGCACATACACTAGTGTAATTAAGACCACATATATAAATTAAAGTTAATTATTATTGGCTTGTAGTCTTSTAAAATACAATRTTTTGTTGTTGGTTTTGTCTCATGCATCTTGTAACTCAAACTACACACTCTCATTATCCTACTTACAAATTATTTATATATATCAAAGTAAGTAACATATATATATTCTTGATGAATGAAGTGAATTGAAACCAAACTAGGATTATTGAGTAGCTCTACCAAACAATAATTGAATTTTAATCAAGCGAGATAGAGAGAATTTTTTGCATAAATACGATTTGCTACAAAAAAAAAATTTTTAAGTATAAAAAACATGGAGGAAGTGTTATTGATTAGTACATGAAAGGGTTCTAACTAAATGTCGTCTCTAACAACATTCCAAAAACCTATATGGAGACAGTTCACTTTTATTCTATTTTTAAATTAACATAATATATTATAATATTATGAGTATTTTTACACTCTTTAATTAATTTCCTTCTAAATCAAAATCTTTTCATTTTATTTGAGGAGGGAATCTCTCACCAACTGAACTATCCCTCATACTCTCCGTTCTATTTGCTTTAATTGTGCGAAAGGCGGCTTTAAGTGCCTAGGAAGAGGTAAGATAGTGATTGATGACACAGTGAAATTATTTGTTCGAAATTAGAGAAAAGATAACGAATTTGAATAGTTGATTGTTCTTGTGATGGGAAAGATAATCTGGTTCGAATTGTATTAATTAGGGAAAATGTAGTCTTCTTTTGAAAAATAACACTATATAATTATGCTCAATTAAGCATGCCTTTTTAAATAGTTACATGATGCATTCTAGAATTTGTTCACTATCTAGATAAGTTAACCAAATAGTACTTTGATTTGCTGTATGCTTTAATTAAGTAACTTGCCTCACCTAAGTTAACATAAAACATAAAAGGCTAAAACCCCATAATGCAATGCATCACAATTATGAATTCCAATTACGACAAAGTATTTCAACATTTAGTCCGAAATGATTTATATCACAATTAGTATTGTACTCTATTGAAAGAAAACATACAATTATACAACAAAATAAGTTAATAAACTTTTTAACATTTTTCTCCAAATGAATAGATCATACATCAGTTGCAAGTTGGAAGTTGTAGTAAACCAAACAAGAGGTAAAGTAGTTTGCATGCAATGTTGTAATGAGCTAAATCAGCAACCAATTAATAGAAAGAGTGAGTGAGTGTGTTTCATTACCGTTGAACGTAATCATCATTCTGCAATCTTTGTTGAGAATAACGAGAATATTCCAAGCCTTTTGCAAACGATCAACAACCACATATGCTCGAAAAGTCTACTGATAAACGTTGGAACTAAAGACAACAATCGACACAAACGTACTCAGTAATTAAGACGTAGTAGAGTATTAATAATAGATGTAATTTGATTACGGTACATATATTGTATGTTTAGTCCTAACTTAATTGAAGTTACTCTATAGTTTTGTTAACCGTTAAAATGCATGTAACCCTTGCAATATCATGCATGTGCACCACAATTATTTAATGACCATTATATGAAGGTTAAATGTAACTAGTTTAAAACTAAGGAAATAAAATACTACTAGTCCACATAAATGGGTTTCGTTTTATTAGCGTGAATTTTATGTCAACCAAACAAATCACTTTTAAAAAAAAAAACCCCCCAAGTGTAAATCGCTATTATTGTTGTAAGATATATATCGTTACCTACGCCGTTGAACTTTGGACAATGTTGTTCAGTAGTTGAAGCATTGCATCGTTGGTTGCATAAGAGCATAACGCGGCTCGCCACGTTGAGTGAGGAGGGGGAGAAACAAAAGAGCCATCTGCTTTGCAATTAGAGAAGTTTATCCCAATCAAGGCCTGCCATTCCTTCCAAGCTATCGCAGCAATGTAGGTGGATCCTTGTGCATGATTTCTTTGGGTTATCTACCAAAAGATTCCACCCAACTTTATATTGCAACGATGAGAGACTTGACATCAATGTATTGCGGCCTTTAAAAGCTTTAGGCTATAGTGTCATAAAGAATTTTTGTTGTTTGACAAAGCTAAAGCTTATACGGAAAAAACTGCTTGACCCACCGGTAGACTACCCCCCTAATATAAGCAGTGTTATTTATAATAATGGAATACAACTCAGTTTAATATAATATTTTAATAATCTATTAGTAAGGGTAAACTATCGATGGATTGATTATAGCATGTCCGCTACTACTTACTACCTTTTGCTTCCTTGATTCATTAGACATCTATCATTAATCCCTTCTAATTTTACATCAACTCTCTACAACCTTCATCTAGCTCTTTGATTAAACGCAAAATTAAAGATGAATAACTTTTTGTGTGATACTATAATAAGTTAAAACATATTTCTGTCAAGAATATGAATGGTAGTAATCATCGGGTATCAGAGAAAATATTTTATCAGACTTACCCTAACACGGGACTAAAACATCGATTTTCAATAGAAATTTCATTGTTTCAGTTGGAAAATACTCAATGACATGTAGAAACTTTTTTAAATCCTCGTTTTTCATATCTAAAGTATAGAATAATTATTATTGTCATCTATCTCCAAACAATCTTTTTCCTTTTTGGAACTTAAAAACAAACGAGTTCTAAATATGTATCGTTTAATAAGAATTATATGTTAATTATCCTTGCCAGTTTTTAAACAACGTTTGGCAAAAATCTTTGCATAGCAGGAGAATCATGTGCGCTTGATTCCATAGGTTGAGCAACCTCGATTAGGGCAGGAAACGCAACTCGAATCCATTGGCAGTGCTCGTTTCTCATCTGAAGCTTGTCGATGTTCTCCTTTAGAAAGACAACCCTAAGAATCAAACACACACACACAAAATCAAGTATTAGCCACAGTACAATTAGGCCAAAAGCAATCAGAGTACCATTACAATTAATACGATCCTATTGAGATCACCAACATATATTCAATCATCAACTATTGTAGTATGAGTTGAAAAAAGCAAGTGCCTCAAATGTAGTATGTATGACCAAGATGATAAAAAAGATCCACTTTTTATTCCAAAAATAATAATGTGTATGTATGCGTTAGCAGCCATTTGCAAGAAAAATTTCGACACGAGAGCTCCTACAGATGGACTAAGATATTTCTATTTCTAAATGTAGTTGAATAATCATATAATGTTGTACTCCCATTTTACTCATCATTCATTCTAATCTTTATGCATGTATCGATACTAAATATATAATTCATATTGTTTTGAAATATATGCAAATTAAGTGACATAATAATGGCTAGTATGCTACGTGGTACTTTGGTGATCTTTATGTAATTAATTTTGCCAATCTTTCTTGTGAGATCTTGAAGATGCCCTCCCTTGCGCCACACACCACCCACCACTAATGCGCAACTCATCACTTTCAGCCCATTGCCAGTTGCCATTGCCCCCCCCACACACACACACGCCCTTCCCTCTTCTTGCAAGTTGGCATCGACTTGCAGGCAGCCTTCAAGAGCAACTCAACTATTTGACTTCTATTTTTATTATTGGGTCCTGCCTATTGTACTTTCTCCGTCTAAATTATTCTCATAATTCTTTTAATATGATGCATCGATCTCTTATACGTAGATATTGGTTTTGACCTGTTATTTTGTGCACTCTTCTTCATTATTTCATTAATTAAGTTGTTTTCTTATACACACTAATTCAATTTATTCTTTTCTACTGTTTCGTCCTCAATATAATGTATTTCCAAAACAATAACTGCAACAACAAGATATAAATAGAGAGAATATTACCTTATTAGTTTATAAAATAGTGGTTAAAGAGTGGTGATTTGGAATACTTTTTTGTAATTACAGAGTTACTGATTTAGTTAATGGAAATAAAATGTGCCAAATGATCGAATTGAATTGAAAAAAGCACCTTTTTCGCACTTTTGAGGACTGAGACCCCAAGATTTAAGTGCAATTAAGCAAGCTAGTGTGTTGATAATCCGATCATGGGCCGAAAATAGGCATTGATCACCCCAAGAACCATCTTGAAGTTGATTGTCAAGAATCCATTGAAGACTTGAAGGAAATTGAGGTTTTCCATCACTGCCTTTGACAAGTGCAACCCAAGCTGTGTCATATGGTGATATGGTTATTTCTCCATCATTCATAGTCCTCAACAATCCCCTTATACTTTCCACATATGCCTCTATTCCACTTGATGTGAATACCTATGTTTGCACCCACAAAAAAAAAAAAAAAAAAAAAAAAAAGGCTATCATATCAAAAGTGTACTAAGAAGTAGAAAGAAAATTGTATGGTTGTATAAAGATAGATACATTTTCCCTTTGTTACTTTAATTCTTTGATCAATCATATAGGGAAATTAGGTATTGATGAATTGTGATTTTTGTGAGTTGTGCATGAGTTATTTGCTTGTTTCATGCACACACACAACTACACAAGCACATGCACATGTATGTATTTATGCATGTGTGTTTCTTATCATCAAAAGTTTACTGTATAAAACATAAGTTGGGAGCTCAAGTAAATAAATTTTTTAAAAAAACACCTCGGTTATATGAATTGGACTAAATAATTAATTATTTATTGTTGTTTTAAAACCTAGGCCCTATGAGTACAAAAAACTTCTAAAATAATATAAAATTTAACACATTTTTATAAAATAATATTAGATTTATCTGTTATTTAGTATTAGATTGCTAGAATTGAATGTACTACTTGCAACCTATTGTAATTATTATTTTTTTTAATTTCATTTTAACAGTGTTTTCAATCTTGATATAAATTTATAAAAGTAACGAAACAAAACATTTACAAGGTTTGAAGCGTTTTTTTTTTAAAAAAATAAAAGGTGAGAGACTTGCAAGGTGACAAAATGACAAAATTTTCACACACATATTGAAACTTAATAATATTACTTGGCTATTTTAATGGCAATCTATTTTTTTACAAGTAACTTATGTCCTTTTTGTTGTTCTCAAGAGACATACACAAAAGTGGGAGTGGTGTTCATAACAATTAGTCAAAAAGCATAGGAACAACCTAAAAGACATTGTCAAACATTGGTCCTTATCTATTTTTTTACAAGAATCCAAATTCAAAAAATTAACAACAAGTCTTTGTGACCATTTTTCCCAAGATTTGATCCAAGTTGTGATTTCTTTCTTGCATGGCCGGAAAAATAATAAAAATAAAAAAATCTCCCATGTTTCAAGTTTTCTGTCCATGCAATTGCACCCAAGTAGATAATAAAATGTTACCATATGGTCCCTTTTTTTTCCCCAAAAAACTTCTCACCTTTTAATTGTTGTGTGATTAACCAACCACAAAATTATGTGCAGCATGCTTACTACATAGATTTACTTTTCAATTCTGATGGTAAGGTGTAGGAGTACCATGGTGTTGAAATTTTCTAGTGGTGTTACGGACAAAATTCTTTTTCCCACTTTACGTCATTATATATGTATCACTCATCTTAATTGTGTATAGCCGATTGAAAACCAATAAGAATAAGGGTAACACTGGATTTTCATAGCACCACTTGAGTAAGAAATTCACCTCAACGTAGTTTTTTGATAACTTTCCAGTGAAAATATAGCCAATTTCAACAAAAATAGTAGGGTTCCAATTCAAAAAATAATTTAATTAAAAAAAACAATTCAAATGATATATTAAACCTTAATTTATATTGATAAAAAAAAAAGTTTAGTTCGAATAATTAAGTCTGATTCGTATAATAAGTTTAAACTTCCAATATAGATTAATGGATGTAAACATAACTTAGAACCAATCTCACCAACCGTCCAATAATCTTATAATTTTCTATTTTTTCAATATCGTTTTATTGGGTCATTGATCTCATTCAATCAATAATTATTTGAACTCATATGCATTATGTGCATAAGTAAAAAAATTGCAGTAAAATATATCTTTATAAAATAAGTAAATAAAATTCAATTATTCACTCATCTTGTGAGGTGTGAAAATGTAAATTTTTTTGCTGCCAAATGTTGATAGCATTTGTCATATTGCAAGTTACCAAGGAATAGTTCATTGCACAGTTACTCACTTGTCAGTTGTCACAAATATTAATAGCATTTTCCAAGTTTGTTACCAAGGAATATTTATAGAGTAACTTTTGATTATGATGCAACCAAAAAAAAAATCCAAATATATAAAACTTAAATATTCACATTTAGTGGTCATTGATCTTGTGCTCGGCAATGTTCACCAATTCACTGCTATACTTAAACTGAGTATGTCATGTTTTTCTGACGTATTGTGAATAATTTCATTCTATACTTCTGAACTTATTATATTATATTATTATTATTTATTGTTTTATTTTATTTTATTTTTTTTTTTTAATAAAACGTGGCAATCGATACAAACCAACAAAAAGAACAAGTGATCTACAAGAAATTAGAGAGAAGTAACAAAGTCGATCAAAAATTACAAGAATTAGAAGAAAGTCGAGATACAAATCTGGATCTCCACCTCCTAACATTAGTGTGTTATTTATCTTCTCGTTATTATATCAAATTTTATTATGTTAATACGTTACAATTAGATTATTAGAAAATATATTTAAATACGTCGTACTCGTTATATGTCATGAAGTACCATACAGTACTGTACGTATGTGTATTCATCAATATCGATGCCCGATACAACATTTGTCAATGAGATATAGCATCCGTTACAACCATGCTACTAACTTAATGCAATATTCTGGAATTATATTTCATTATTCCTTATTATATTACATTGAGTAGTATTTTTATTCAATAATGTAATTATTACCTTATAATTTAGGAAAAATAAATAAATATATCTATTCATCAATAAGAAGTGTAAGGAAAAGAATAGTCATTTCAATTATTTCTTATTGAAGTGTATTTATTAATAGTCATAAGAATCTATTTCATAAATTAACTTAACACTCTTACTCGTACTTTTACATTAGTAAACGACAATTTCGAATGTTAAATATTGCATTTAATCTATCAAAAGGAATATAGTTATTATATATTGTGAATGTATTTATAAAAAAAATAATATTCATCTTATTCGACTATATTTTCTTATAAATCACGGGTATTTCAGAAAACCGAATAAAATATAGAATACATTTGAAATAGTGATACGTGCAAAAATAAGTGATACCTCATGTCTAGCCTTTCAACGTCATCCTCACGACGTCGAACTGCCTCTGTGTATCATGTGAAATTCATCCTGGAAGAAGTTCTCTGTAATTGTGACAACAATTCAATAATTATTAAAAACAAAATTTAAAAATTAAAAAAATTAGTTATAATCCTTAAAATAAAGTTTTAATTTATACAAAACAAATATTAAACATGAGAATCCCACAATCAAAAAGTATGTTACTTCTTTATATCGTGCTCTCCTTTCACTCAAAACTAACCATGTACCAAGTGAATCAACTGTTCCACTTTTTCTTTATCTTAGTTCAACTTCATATTCTTTTTTATTGGAAAATCAAAGAGATATAATATAATATATATAAACCCATTTTCAATAATATATATTTAAGAAATAAGAAATAAATAAAAGATATTTTATTTATTTAATTGTATTCAAAACTCAATATATATCACTTCTTCATTAATAATTGGTATAATCCATTCATGGAACAATTCATTATTTGAAAAGATTATCTTAGTTATTGGATATAACAGGAAAAAAGTGAGTGGTTTAATTTCCAATATTATTGGAAGCAATTTTAAACCAAATGCTAAAAAAAATAAGGATATGGATTAATGTATGCGAGTAGTTTACCTTGTAGTAGACTGGATATTGCATTACATCTTAGACTTAGAGGTCCATCAAGTTGGTTATTATTTGGCTTTATTGAATACCAAACAACCTGCAAAAACAAACCAAATGAAACAAAAACACACCAAGAATTTTAACTTAATTTCAATATATTTATGTACTAACATGTATAAAGTATATATATATATATACTCCTACATATGTGCATGTGAATGGTAATGGTACTAATGCTAAAACAATCATCGTGCAAAAAAAAAATCTGTCTAATTATGTATGTGTCACATAGTAAAATTACAATGAGCACGGTGATAAAATCTGYCGCCTGATTGGCCTCTTAAATARTAGTGGAACATAATAGATATAAAAAAGAACAACGCGAATGGAAAATTTATATGATTGGACAATATAATTGAGCAATGATCACTTACAAGAGACATTGGTTATGGCAGCCGAGATGGTGGAAGAGAAGGGAGGGAGAGTAGGAGAGTGGGCGATAGGGCGACGATGATAAGGGGGAGTAGAATACATTATTTATATGAAGAAGAGATATGAAGAAGAGAAGAGAAGAGCAAGTGAGAGAGAGAGAGAGAGAGAAAGGAGAAAACAAATAATAGTAGGAAAGGAGAAGAAGACACAAAGTTGAGGAATTCCGAAGAGATTCCAAAGAGCATATGTTATACAAAGAAGCATAGGATCGGCCAAATATATAGAAGTTTGGGATGTCGCTGTCCTCTCTACTAAATCATACTTCCAATTCTACTTATTTTTCTTCCCTTTTTTAGAAAATTTTATTTAATTTAATTGTGTGGCTAATCAAAAGAGATACCAAGTACACGTACGTTTTTAATTACATGGGTAGGTTCGAAATTAAGGATTATTAGAAGTAAAGAYGATTTTATGTACGGGTTCTTTTTACATCTCAAAAAGCATTAGATATGAACAATCCACACGTGAGTGTATGTGTTGTCTCACATTGGAATTGCGAGGGGGAGTGTTGTGAGAGTTGAGACCACTATATAAGGCTAAGGGGCTACTCCCCTCATTGTCATATGATTTTGAAGTGGAACTTCCTTGGTYTTTTGATGTAGATTTRCACTCTCCGTGACGGGCACGACATAGACCCGTTTGACAAGGTATTGTGTACGTTTTTTAATTATTTTGGCTTCGATAAAAATTAAGGATTAGAAGAAAAGAGGATCTCATATACGGGTTCTTTTCATTTCAACAGACAATATTCGCGGATACATGTACGTTTTTAAAATTTGACTAGTTTCAAATAAAGGATACAAGTTCTTTTAACTTTTGAATAATTAAGTAAGACGCGGGTCATGTACATTTTAATAATTTTGACTTTCTAGGACCAAAATTGAAGATTCAAAGAAAAATTAATGTTGTTAAGGATGCAATGATAGTATCTTTTATTTTAGTAAAGAAAAATTATTGTTACGATTCATAAATCATTATATCTATCTATTTATTTTATTTGTCCTGTGTCGAAATGAAATTTTTAAATGTTTGTTTTGTTTAGAATCTTTTCTATTTTTAACTCCAATTTTATCCATTTTTTTTACGAGTAGTAAAATAAATCATATTTATTATATATTTTTCTTCTGCCATATTAAATAAAAATTTAACCATTATTATCTAGATTATTCCCAAATTCATTTTCCAACACAAATTTATTACTCCGTCCATTGTAGGCTTTGTAGCCATTTATTATTCGTACGCTTTTCATTGCATGTTTTGTGTCACTTATATCTTTGAATGTATATAAATAAAAAATTATAATAATTGAATATTAATAATATACTCATTACACAAATCAAATAATCCCACTTGACTATATTTATTTTATAAAATTGATAGCTATTTACCCCGTACAAGATTTTCTTCACTTATGAAATAGTAAATAAACATAAAGGGCTACATCTTCAAGAACAGAGAGAGTAATAATTATTAATAAAAAAAACCAATAAACTTATTAAGTTAACCATTTCTTAATATAAGATTCATTTTTTAAATTCTATTCCCGAATCCAAACAAGAAAAACAAAGTGAATAGTGGGAGTAATAATTTTTTTTTTACAGCAACTTTACTACTCCACTATATCAAATCCAAAATTCATGAATCTATTATTTTTATAACTCATTCCAATTTAATTATGTAATCAAATTTAAATACGGAGTAGTTTTGTTGTAATTATTCTCATATAAACTATATAAATATAAATCATCTACATAACACAACATTGCTCGTGATAATAATTATATTAAAATTATATTGTGGGAAGATCATTTACCACAATTAGTTGATCTTTAGATGCATAAATATACCCATTTTAACAGTTTTTTTAAAGAAAAATATCAACAATTCTCACAATATAATCTTAACATAATACTAAAGATATGATTATCGAATCATATCGATACAAGAAGTATATCTTGTGTATATATTTTTTCGGACATATTTTCCCTATTAATAATATAGCATGGTTCCATCCCTAATGTGACTATAGTCAATCTACATTATCTCAACAAGTAATAAGTTCATGTATGTTACAATAATTTTGGCTAAGATCAAAATTCAGGACTAGATGAAAAGACAATCTCATAAAAGGATTGTTTTCACATCTCAGATCTTTCTTGTATTTATTTTCAAACTATCCAGACCACTCTTTATCAGCCAAATTCAGGATTAAAAGGAATAACCATTATAAAGGATTAATTTTGATTTAGATATTCACTGCATTATTTTTCAATCTATCCAAATCAATCCTTAATTGTACTTTTTAATTCAATCTTAGATTAAAAAAATTGTAGATAACCATTTGTATGAGTTATATTTGACTACTAGTTCAGAACCCGTGCGTTGCACGGTATTAGATAATTTAGTGAAAAACATTACTAAGAATATATCCTTAAATTGTGGAATGATGTGCATGTCAATATATGTGAAGAAATTAGGGATGCCCAAATTTGGATAATCTGATTTTTGTATCGGTGAAATGTCGATGTTAACTAATCTTTGAATTTTTAGATATCCGATCTACCAACTTCCTGAACTGGTATCTAAAATTTATCTTTAACCTATTTTTTATTTATTATTCCATATTTTTTATTATTTAATATAAACCTTAATATTTCGATATCTGAAACACCCAAGGATACAAATAGTCTGATTCGAAGTGTATAAGTAGTTTGTAGAAGGTTTTTACGCAGTTTTTTAATGTATATCTTTTTAATTTATCTAATTAAATAGTATTTGTACTATTTTGTAAAGTTTTTTTCTTTTATCTGATTAAATAGATAAATTTAAATTTAAATTTTTTGGTGCAATATTTAAATTAAATTTGAATCTTTATTTATTTTAATTAATGTTTTTTTATTTAATTAAGGGTTTTTTTTAAATTAGTGAGTTGCTGACATCATCCTTGCAATGTAAGGTTGACACGTGGATATGATGATCTCATCATTGCATAAGCATCATTTTGTTTTAGTATATTTATAGATTTATAGATTTGAAACAAACCATTAACTTTTTTGTTGTAATCCCTAGCAAAATATCTAATAAAATATAATCTTCTATTCATTTTGTTCTTTTTTTTAGAAACTTTAAATATTTGGTAATCAAGAGAAAAAGAAAGATAGAAAAGATAGGTCCATATAAGTTGTCAATTGAGTAGGATTAAAACTAACTTCTATTATTATCTCATGTATTGATTATATTCACACTTAGATTTATAGTGCACTTATTTAAAACCTATCCAATTAACTGCTTAACTTTTTTGAATTATGTTTGATTTTTTTATCAAATCATTAACTTTTTTATTTTAACTTCAAAGCAATTTTTGGTTCAATCTTAAATATTATTGTGGGCTCCCAAAATATTTGTATGTCCCTCCTTGAAACGTCACAACAACACGAAATATCATTTTTTATTTGACTAAATATAGTTTAATGGGCGAATTGGGCTTTAGTCCACCAGACACAAGGCCAAATTAAAGGCCAAAGGATAATGTTTCCTCCAATACATTTGTGACACGTGTCACTAATACAATGAGTAAAAACTTTTAACTTTTGGTCTCTTCGCTATAAATTAAATACTCAGCAATTACACACTTGTAATTGTTTGATGGGTAGCATTTAATGCACATTTATTCCCCCCCCCCCCCCAAATTATTACTTTTACAGGTACTAACTTGAGCGTTAGAGTGAAAATACTATACCACACTAGAGTATTATCATTTTTATTACAAGTCTTAGGACGCTGGAACACGTCATCAGTCAAACTCTTCACATGCAGTATTAATGTGTTTGCCTTCAAGAAAATATTGAACACTCTTGCAAGTTGCAACAACTATGACCAATTATATGAGTCATATCTAACTTTTTAAACCAAATTATATTTGAGGAGTCAAAACTATTATTAGCCATTTCCTATTTCTATTCATATTTTTTAGGATTAGTTGGTCCTTTTGAGTCTTTTCACTTTTTTCTTATCTAATTCTTTATTGCAACTAGGGGTGAGCGGGACCGGATACCCAATAGTTTTTTAGGGAATCGGCCGGTCCCGGAACCGATTGGGTCCCAAAATCTGGAACCGGTTCCTAAGTTTTAGGAACCGGTCCCGGAATCGTCGAGACTGGTTCCGAGACTGGGTACCCAGTTCATATAATTTGTTTTTGCAAATTAATTTTGAGCTTGAAAAAATGATCTTTAATATCCTTCAACTTGAAACATACTTGCAGCAATCTATCAGTGATAAAATCGAAAAGAAGGAAATAATCTTTGAGCTTGTAAAAATAATCTTAGACCCATGAATCATTATCTCTTTGCATCCTTAGTGTATGAATAGTTCAACAAAGAAGGAAATGGATTTTCATGTAAAGAAAAGAGTAGAATTACCTTATATAACAGTTCCAAACATTGGGTACCGCGTACCAGAACCGGAACCAACTGGGTACCCAGAACCGTTACCGGTTCCACCGGGTACCCACTGGGTACTGGTCCCAGATTTCATTACCCGGAACCAGAACAGTTATGATCGGATCCCATTTTTTGATCCAAAACCGGACTCAGTTACACCGTTCGAAAAATCGGCGGGTCCAGACCGGTTCCAGTTCCGGTACTGGGTACCCGGATTTTCAGCTCACCCCTAGTTGCAACTAGTTTTGCAACTTTTTTGCTTTGTTTGTCCTTGTTGCAAGTAAGGGAGAGCGTGGTGTAGTTTAAGTTTTTTTTTTTTGCAAACAACCGCACTGAAATTTGAAATTTGGTGCGGAGGGGTTTAACTACTTTATTTTTATACAAAAAAATCTCTAAATACTATGTTTGATAATGTATTACAAATCTTCATTTAATACATCAAAATACTTTATATATTAGAACAAATTCTTATTACAAAATTACAAAATGAAGAAGTTCGTTTAACAAAGTTCATGATAATAATATACATTATAAATTGGAATGATGTTTTTCACAAGATCGCAACGATGCATCATTGACGASAAAATTTACAGTTTGTATTTTGTAAATTGGTCTAAAAACATTATAAACGAAATCAAATCACAAAATTGTTGCTTGAAAAAAATAAATGTTAAGTCGCAGTCCGATCTGTGGTTTGATTTAGTCCAAACTGCACTCTGCACATCCCTGGTTGCAGGTATTCAATTTTCTTATGAATATTATGTTTGCATGACTGGTGTTTATAGTTGATGCAACGTTCTTAGGGTCGTTGGCGAGCCTTTAGTACGTGATTTTGAGATAGCTCGAAAAACCCTCTACAAAGCTAAGGAGTGAAGTTTGACAAATTTTAGGTTCGAGCAACCAGTCCCTTAATCTAGAATATCTACTTCAAATCACCTATCACCCGTAGGCAAAAAGTGAAGAAAAGAAGAGGAAAAATCGCTTGTAATCTAGAATGGTCAAGTGGTCGCTCTACATAAGATAAAACTACTACCTCCAAGGCTCCAAGCTACGCAAGCTTGAATTGAAATGACACTGCTCCAACATATGGAACAAATGCTCTAGAATATGTAATGGTCGTTATCGACCCTCAGATGCCTCACTTTATTKTTTGATTTGGAATGATAATTTTGCCTTATTCTGCGTAACTTGTTCGTAGATCTTTATTACTTGCAGTCCTAAATTCCGAAAGTGTTGTATGTACCTTTTTTTGTAACCTAGTCTCTTATTTCATATGAAAACACTTACTTTTTAGAAATTTTCTTTATCTTTCCGATAAAAGGTTGGTTTGTTTTTTCTTCAAGTTACTATTCATCATCTTCTTCTTTAATTTTCCTTGCTTTTTTTTTAACACGATAAGGTACACGGGTGAGTCCCTGCACAGATCCTATCTCAGCAAGAACTGTGTAGTGAAGGGCGGGGGATAATACTCCGACATAATGCAAGGGGTGAGGCTCGACCCCAGATCATCCTAGGAAAGGTGGGAAGCATTACCAYCGTGCTTCACTCCTCATTTCCCTTGCTCATTGTATACCTTGTACTTGAAATTATTAGCTCAAATTCAAGATTTATGCYGAACTAGTAACTAATATATTTCTCTTGATATTTTAAAAAATTCAATCACTGATAAAAAAAAGGTAACTTGGTGTAACTTGATATTTTAAGCTTAGTCACTCTAGATTACTTGTTGTTTGATCATGTTTCTTAATGTTTTGTCCATTGCAAGTTTATAATGGATCTTGAGTTGTTTGTTCTAGGGTTTGGGTGAACCCTCATCTACATCCATGTAGCKCTTACTTGCTAGTATCATGTCTAGGGGTTTATAATTAATTTGGATCTCATTTTAGCCGGTAAATGTGATTGCTATTAATAAATTACGATTATGTTTAATCACTATTATTGTTTTACTAGCTTGTTTTCTCAATGAAGGATCGAGAGATGGAGTTTGAGTGAGCCAGAGAGGACTCCACTAACTWTGAAAGAACCATAAACATTTCTATWATATAAGGGAAGGGGGGGAAATGGTGGTGGTATCAACCTAAAATTATCACCCTACCCCCTTCCCTTTTACTAAGTAACAAAAATAAAACCAATTAATTGCTTTCAAAACACACTATCACACTCAGTGGCGGACCTATATTGGGCCCTGGTGGTGCACGTCGTGTGTACCACCAGTCAGCCCAAAAAATTTGGGCTTTTTTGTTTAATTTAAAACTCTTCTAAAATAAGTATAAAACAAATTGAGTAGAAAAATATACACATGTTGCTTCCTAGCTCAGTGGTCTAAAGCCCATGTGAGTTTTGTTTGGTCGCGTGTTCGATTCCTGAGGTAGACTTTTTTTTTGTTTTATTTTTCACCAAAGTTCTAATTACAATAATACAATTCCCAATTACACAATTCATTTCCTCATTTCAGTCATTCCATTTCATCTCACACTCCAAAACCTAACTCAATCTCACTCTTCTCTAGGCTCGGTGGCTCCTCCGACAGTCCGGCACGGCGGGCACCGACCTCCTCTCTGGCGCGGCGCCGCTGCTCGTGTCTGCTCTGCGTGACTGTGCAAGACTGTGCCTCACTGCTGATTTCTGCTCCGAGTCGATTCTCTCATCTCCGACTGCTCCTCGACGGCTCGACGTTGTCGTCACTCGTCGTCTCGCCAGTCTGCTCAGGCTCTAGCCGAGGTAAGGTTAGTAGTCTTACTCATTTTTTCTTTTTTAAATTTTTTAATTTCATTTTTCATATGTTGTTTAGTTACTTGTTAGTCTCAATAGTCTGTGTCTCTATGCAATGTGAATCATGATAATTGTTGATTTGTGTGAATCTTGTTTGATAATTGTTGATATAATATTTTGTTGTTAATTTCATTTTTCATATATTATTATCTCTC
>SNQN01010740.1:0-12966 GCA_008642245.1 Bassia scoparia | reverse complement strand
CGGGGTTGGCCTCAATACCTCTTTCGTCTACCAAAAACTCCAAGAACTTGCCAAAAGTAACCCCAAAGACACACTTCTTCAGATTCAGTTTCATGCCAAAATGACGCAAAGTGTCGAATGTTTCCCGTAGATCTCTGGCATGATTTTCCTTCTTCTTGCTCTTGATGATCATGTCATCAATGTAGGCTTCTACATTCCTTCCAAGCTGCTTAGCGAAGATGGTGTTTACACATCTTCGGAAGGTAGCAGGGGCATTTCTTAAGCCAACTGGCATTACCCTGTAACAATACAGCCTATTGTCAGTGACAAAGGTCCTTTTGTCCTGGTCTTCCTCCTTAAAAGGGATTTGATGAAACCCTGAATAAGCATCAACGAAGCTCATAGCCTCGTGCCCCGTTGTAGAATCTACCAGCTTGTTAATCTTTGGGATTGGGAAGCTATCTTTTAGACAAGCCTTGTTCAGATCTGTGTAATCTACACACATTCTCCACGTCCCATTTGGCTTGGGAACTAAGACCACATTGTCCACCCACTCTGGATACTGGCAAGGACGAATGAACCTAGCGTCTAGCAATTTTTTACCTCTTCGTCGGTTGCCTTGCTTCGAATCGGACCCAAGGTTCTCTTCTTTTGCTTCACTAGCTTGAAAGTAGGATCAACATCAAGACTATGCTGGGCGATCTTTGGATCCAGCCCTGGCATCTCTTCCGCTAAGAATGCAAAGACGTCTTTGTACTCCCTCAGCAAGTCCTTAACCTCTTGCCCTAGCTTGTCATTCATGGCATCACCTACCTTAACCGTTCTCCCTGGCAAGGTGGGATCCAAAGCGAAGTCCTCTTATTGGCCTCTGGCTCTGGATGAGAGATGGAAGCGAACAAACCATGGATGGCCATCATTTCCTGGTGATTACCATGGACCATCATTACTTCGCCTGACTTCCTCTTCTTGGAGACCCCTTGTTTCGAAGTCTCTGGCACATCACTATCCTTGCCCCCAGCAAGTGGCTGGACGGTGGTAAGGTAGCACTCTTGAGCGACTTGCTAATCTCCATAAATTGTGCCAACCTTGCCCTCGTCACTGATGAATTTCATCAACATTAAATGTGTGACCACCACGGACTTTGAAGCGTTGAGCATTAGTTTGCTAATAATGATGTTGTAGGCTGTCATATTTTTTACCACCCGGAACTTGACTCACAAGTGCCTATAAACGTTCTCTCGTCCAAGACAAAGGGTGAGAGTGACTACTCCCACTGGCTGGATGATGCCACCACCAAATCCAATTATGGGATTGTGGCATGACACCAAGTCGTCGTCATTGTATTTTAGCTTCTAAAGACATTCAAAGCTTGTGATGTCAAAGGAGCTTCCCGTGTCAATAAGAATGCGACGGACACGCTTATCCGCCACTTTCATTTCAACCACCAGAGGGTCATCATGGGGGTGCTTACCTCCCCACGATCCTTTTCACAAATGAGAACATCGGGGAATTTATCCTCCTCCTCTTTGTCCAGGAGCATCACTTGTTGAGGAGTCCTCACATAATCCAGCTGCTTCGCGAAGATGGTGTTTACACATCTTTGGAAGGTAGCAGGGGCATTCCTTAAGCCAAATGGCATTACCTTGTAACAATACAACCCATTGTCAGTGACAAAGGTCGTCTTGTCCTGGTCTTCCTCCTTAAGAGGGATTTGATGGAATCCTGAATAAGCATCAACGAAGCTCATGGCCTCGTGCCCCGCTGTAGAATCTACTAGCTTGTCGATCTTTGGGAGTGGGAAGCTATCTTTTGGACAAGCCTTGTTTAGATCTGTGTAGTCCACACACATTCTCCATGTTCCATTTGGTTTGGGAACTAGGACCACATTGGCCACCCACTCAGGATACTGGCAAGGACGGATGAACCCAACGTCTAGCAATTTTTTAACCTCTTCGTCGGCTGCCTTGCTTCGAACCGGGCCCAAGGTTCTCTTCTTTTGTTTCACTGGCTTGAAAGTGGGGTCAACATCAAGGCTATGATGGGCGATCTTTGGATCCAGCCTTTGCATCTCCTCCGCTGAGAATGCAAAAACATCTTTATACTCTCTCAGCAAGTCCTTGACTTCTTGCCCCAGCTTGTCATTCATGGCATCTCCTACCTTAACCGTCCTCCCTGGCAAGGTGGGATCTAACTCAAAGTCCTCCTGTTGGCCTCCTGGCTCTGGACGAGAGATGGAAGCGAACAAACCATGGATGGCCATCATTTCCTGGTGATTACCATGGACCATCATTACTTCGCCTGACTTCCTCTTCTTGGAGACCCCTTGTTTCGAAGTCTCTGGCACATCACTATCCTTGCCCCCAGCAAGTGGCTGGACGGTGGTAAGGTAGCACTCTTGAGCGACTTGCTGATCTCCATAAATTGTGCCAACCTTGCCCTCGTTACTGATGAATTTCATCAACATTAAATGTGTGACCACCACGGACTTTGAAGCGTTGAGCGTTGGTTTGCTAATAATGACGTTGTAGGCTGTCATATTTTTTACCACCGGGAACTTGACTCGCAAGTGCCTGTAAACGTTCTCTCGTCCAAGACAAAGGGTGAGAGTGACTACTCCCACTGGCTGGATGATGCCACCACCAAAACCAATTATGGGATTGTGGCATGACACCAAGTCGTCGTCATTGTATTTCAACTTCTAAAGACATTCAAAGCTTGTGATGTTAAAGGAGCTTCCCGTGTCAATAAGAATGCGACGGACACGCTTATCCTCCACTTTGATTTCAACCACCAGAGGGTCATCATGGGGGGTGCTTACCTCCCCACTATCCTTCTCACAAATGAGAACATCGGGGAATTTCTCCTCCTCCTCTTTGTCCAGGAGCATCACTTGTTGAGGAGTCCTCACATAATCCAAGTGACCCTTGGCAGTTGGGTCTCCTACGGCAAAACCTCTAGAAATCGTGTGGACGATTCCGGAGTCAAAATGTACCTCGTTTGGGGCACCCTCCGTAGAGAGAGATTTTTTCAAAAATCTCTTTATTAAATGCTTCTTTACCTTGCCTTGGTGTGCCAGGCGATCAATAGTTCGCTGCAAGGTATAGCAATCATCGGTGACATGTCCAAGCTCTTTGTGATACTTGCAATACTTGGACTTGTCCCTCTTATCCATCTCAATTTTGATTGGGGGAGGATCGTCGATGTGAACATCTCGACTCACCTCCTTGTAGACTGGAAGAGATCTTTGGCGTATTCAACCGTTGGGGTGTAGCTGAACTTCCTTTTCTTCCTGACCGAGGCTTTTTGTGACGTTCCCTCCTCTTCTATATTCCAGGTACCAGACCTCTTTTTGTCAGACCCATCGCTTCGGTGTGCCTGGTTGCTTTGATGTTTGGAGGAGGGAGGAGTTACCTTTTCCTTGGCTTTCTTGACAGCACAGACCTCTTCAGGCTGGATCCATGCTTCTGCCTCTCTCACATCTCGTTCAAGTCTCCAACCCGTTGTCTTACCATTTGGAACTTGAAAGGACTGTCCTCATCCACCCCATGATAGAAATTGTCCAGGATCACCCGGTCCGGCAAGTTTGGAATTTGGAGAGTTTCGTTGTTGAAGCGTTTTACATAGCTTCTCAAACTCTCATTGGGTCGTTGCTGGATCCTACCCAAGTGTAAGCTACTTTTCTACTCTTGGCGATGTGCCATGAAATGATGAGTGAAAAGAATAACTAACTCATTGAAGTTGTGGATAAAACCTGTCGGGAGACCGCTGAACCACCTTTGTGCCAGCCCCTTGAGGGTAACTGGGAAATACTTGCACCAAGTCGCATCGTCGGCCTGGGTGGTTAGCATGAGATGCTTGTGCTTTTCCAAGTGATCATATGGGTCTGTAGTTCCATCATAAGCATCAATAGATGGAAACTTGATCTTCTGGGACTGCGTGGCCATGAGGATAGAAGGAGAGAAGGGGTTCTTGTCAGTTAGGGAGAGCGCTTGCATCCCCTTAGTCACCCCTTGGGATGTATGACCATGACCCCTATCCTGGTGAGCACCGCTTTGGTGACACCCCTCACGTTGGTGGGATCTAACCTCGGGCTCATGTCGATGTGTTCTCGGAGTGGCCTGGCCGGATGTGCTGTGTGCTGGACCATGTGTTCTAAAAGAACGATGTGAAGGGTCCGTACACACTGGCGTGGAACCAGTCAATGAATGCTCTTCGTCATATCGAGCGGCTTGCTTTAGCCTCTCAGTTCTCTTCTTGTCCAGGATTATCCTGGCATCTTGGTTCCTTTCCCTCTTGATCTCAATGATCTTTCGGGCATCCATGGAGGAAGCTTCGCGGTCTTGCTTCCTCTTCTCGATAAGAGTCCTGACGTCCTCTGGCTCTTCGCGAGAAGAAACGTCATCCTCTACATAGGCTTCATCGAACCTATAAGGACCACCCTTGGCAGAGGTGGCCTTGGTGGCAATTGTTGTTGTGTTGGAAGGCTTAGGAGTGCTACGGTACCTCCTGGCCTGGCTCTTCTCTCGTTCCAAAGGACCGTGCTCGGTAGAAACAAATTTACCTTTCGGCGTCGGATTTTTGACCTTGATGGTTCTGAGCTTGGGAATGATGGGAGTGTTGTACTCCAAAGCTTGGGACTTGGCAGGAGCTTCACTGCCAGTCACCTTAGATTTGCCTGCCTGCAAGGCTTTCAAGCGGGCATTCTCCGCTTGGAGAGCGTCAAGTCTACTCTTCAATTCATCCTGCTGGGAGAAGCGAGCCCATATCTCATCCACTCCCTTGGAGATTTCGTCCTTGAGTATCGTGAGAAACATACCTACTATCCAAGTCCTGAAGCGAAAGGTCAGTGTTGTCCTCCAGGCCAACTTGAAAGGTGGAGTTGTCAGCGTTCGTCTCACCATTGGGATTACTCTCATTCTCTGAAGATGGAGGTGTGATCGTCCTTCGTGTGGTGTGGTCATCTCCTAAAGCCATTTCTAATTGCCTCCCCACAGACGACGCCAAATGTTGTAGCAAGTAAATTGAGGATGATGTGTCTGGCTAAAAGATTTCCCTAGCTTCTAGGTTGAGAGAGGAGTGGAGGCTTCCCTTCAATGCTACCTCTGGAGAGTTGACCTTCTATTGCACGTTGAACGTATTCCGGCTATCTCCGATCTCCTGGCCAATGGATGTTTGCTTCTTGTTCCTAGCACCACAAAGCTTGCCTGACACCTGCACAAAGGAGAATAATCCTATTTGGATTATCTCCCCTCCGATGCTTAAGTAAGTATGGAGTTAGGGAAGTAAAAGTGCCAAGCTAGAGAGAGAAAGTAGTGAGAGATGCTCTCAAGTAGTTGGAAGTTATGCAATAAATGTAGGAGGATTGTGTGTGTTTTTCTTGGTTTTTCGAGGTATTTATAGGCAATCCCTCAAAAACCAAGGTGTCCTTTGGATGGGTGACACTTGTCATCCATCCGTGCTTCCGAGCGTTCCTTACTACTATTTCAGTGTAGAAACGTCGGTTCTTTGTCCCGTTTCGGACCGGATTAATTTAATCTGTAGCATTTGCTACGTGGATCATTTTGACCCAATATTTGGAGGACACGTGGGCAAGGATTTTCCGTGCCACATCAGTTTCAAACCATTTTAATTTTTTTTCTTTTTAGCTATTTTATTTACTCGATCATAAATTAATTGAATTACTTATTTTAAAATCCAACCTTCATTACTTTACCCAAAATATTCTTTCAATTTTTTTTCCACAATTTCAATTCACACATTTAATTTTTACTAACTTACTCAAATATTTTATTTATTTAAGCAATTTTTAAACACCGTGACCAATTGGTATAGAACATATTTAATAATAGAGTGAGTATTAAATAATTTGTATTTTAATTAAAAATAATAAACTACAAATTATGATTTTATAATTTATTAATATCTGCTAATTTAAATGTTAATTCAAAGTTTATTAAGTCACAACCTCATTACACAAACTGGGTGTTTGGCATGTGGGAATGGGAATTTGGGGAATATAGGATGAGAGTGGGAATGGAATTAGAAGGTGGGAATTCAATAAATAGTCCCTATTCTTTGTTTGGCATTTCATTGGGAATAAAATTGAGGAATTTAAAATCCCATGTTTGGTATGTGGGATTATATAGGGACTAAATTTAAAAATTACTCTTTTGCCCTTTTATAAATGGTGTTGGATATTATATCAATTAATAGATTGGGTTATTTTAGTCTTTTCATTAAATAATCTCATTCCCTCAATTTTATTACCTACCCCCACTAGGTAATAAAACTTGGGGAATAGAGGCTATTTAATCTCATTCCCATCCCCACCTTAAAACCCAATTTCCATATGCCAAACATTAGAATAAAAAAATTAAGGATTAATAATCTCATTCCCTATCTATAATCCCACATACCAAACATCCCGAAAGGCATATCATAGACACCAATTTACAAACTCTCAAGTCAATCAATTTTTTTTAATAATGAGTCGCAAGTTCAACGCAATACAACATCTATAATAATTAAGTATGCCAGGAGTTGCTCCAATACCTCCCGGTGAGTTTTTTCCAATCAAATCCCTTTGTATTCAAATAAGTATGCCAAGAATGGATTCAATACCTCTAATACTCAATGAATTTTTTCAAAAATTTTGTTTTATAGACAGATTAAAAAGAGTATGAACATAATCTTTAAATGAATTTTTAATATTTATTATGTTGTTTCTAATTTAATACATTTTAACCGGTACATATAACACGAAACACATATAATTTTAAGAGTTAAGAATATAATGAACATTATATCAAGCTTAAATATTTGGAAAATATACTTCCTCCGTATCAAATTAAACGCAACAAACTAAATTTCACGCATTTCGAGGTTGAGATTTAACCATGCAAACACGCAAATTATTCAAAATAATTTTAACACAATTAAGAATGAGATTATAACTTTATTGTGTTAAAATTATTTTGATTAATTCGCTCATTTACATTATTAAATCTCAACATCGAAATACGTAAAATTTGATTTGTTGCGTTTAATTTGATACGGAGGAAGTATATAGTAGGTAACTATTGTAATGACTATTGTAACAAATCACCTTTACCCCCATTAAAACAAATACAGAGAAAATTTATATTTAAAATATTTTACTTTTTTCGAGAGAAAAGTACTTTACTTTTTTTTGAGTAGAAATATTTATTTTACATTTTAACCAAATGAAACCTCAGTGCATTAAACTATTTGAAACTCTTTATTATCTCCAAGATAAGTTTTTTTTATTATTAAATAGAAGACAAAGTATTAGGTACATCGGATGCACAATAAATTTATTGTGCATCAAATTATAGTGACCTTTTGGTTAATATAGTAACCCTTTTTATCAATATAGTGACCCTTATTATTTATCACTATATTGATGTAAAGTGAACTAAGTTACTATATTGATATAAAGGGTCACTATATTGATATAAAGGGTCACTATATGCTTGATGCACAATAAATTTATTGTGCATCTGATGCATATAATACCTTCTCTAAATAGAAAGGTAAACGAAGTACTGTACTCAGTACAAAAATTAGGACAAACTTCTCTAAAGATTTTAAACTAGTCTACCGAATGACTAAAAGAAAGAAAATTTATGTTCTTTCTCGATTACACCCCAAACACCAATTTAACAAAAATTACCAAACCTTAATTTTTTTCCTTTTATCTTTTTTCGTCTCCATAGGTAGATAACAATCATATTTTGTGTAGAGGAGATGCATCGTGCTTTCTGAATAACTTATTTTTTGCATTTATTTTGTTACGAATGATGTATATTATTTTAAAATTAAACCAATTGAACTAGATGCATGCAAGCACAACGAAAGTACTCATCTCAAGAGCTAAGAAAGAACTGACTTGTTCACAACTAAGGATGGTAGAAATTGATGGGCCCAATTGATTCCTCAACCAAACTCGCAAATTCTTACATGATCGCGGGTTCATATTCATCACTATATTCCGGACGAATGTTTATGTTTAAATTATAAATATTAATTTTCAAGTGTAAATTCCAGAATGCAAATGTGCTTTTTTCAAATATAAATGTTCATGTCTGTAATAGTACAAAATCCAACCTTCATTTTAACAACTTTGGACTACATTGTTAATTATGGTCTCGGGTAAATGTTCATATCCAAAAACACAAATGATCATTTCAGACAATTTGTGGATGAATATTTGCATTCAAAAATGAACATTTAGAGATTGTCATTTGCATTTTGGACATGAATATTTGTCCGGAACCATAATAAAAAATATGGTCCCGAGATCACCTAAGAATTTGCGATAGTAGACCAACTCAACCAAAGTTGAGCACTAATACCTCAAAAAAGTCCATATTTGATCCAAGGCTGTTAAAATGGGCAACAATCAGCCCACGATAAGTTGGACTGAACTGGGCTTCTGATTTCATATGTGCAAATGATCGAGTAATTTCCGATTTAGGTTTTGTGTCACTGATTGAGTGATTTCACAACAATTCGCAAATTCTTCAGTTTCAAATATTCAGGTAAACCTCCAATTTTAATTTGATCGTTTATTTTCTGCACTATTCTCATTGCTATAAATAATATTGGAATTGCAATTTTAAGTTTTTATGAGACAAAATTATCTGTTGCAATTTGAACTTTGAAGAATTAATGTTCAAGAATTAATATTGTTAGTTTTTGATGTACTTCGTAATTTTTTGTTGGTAATTTGCAGTTTGGATTAATCTATAATCAGTGACGAATTTCAGTTATCATGAGGTTAGTTTCATTCCAATAAAGATCAAACTTTATTTCCAATTTTACTGCTCATTTCGTCTGCTTCAATCATACCATTCTGTGTTACTATATTGTTGAACCCTAGTTTGAAGCATAGAAAACAGTTCAAATAAAGAACCCCTTTTAATTAATTGACCTTGAATTCTCAATTTTGCAATGAGAACTTCTGGTATGAGCAGTAAATCAATTCTGGGTAATATAGCAATAAAGAAGCGAAATGTAGTGCCAATCCCTCATGGAAGTATTCCTGAAGCTAAAGGTCAAGATCTTGATTATGTGAATGTGGCATATAGTCATCTTATACACTCAGATTGGGAAAAATTGGAGGGTTTATCGAACGGTTTGACCCCGTTTCGATTTAAGCATGTTTTGTTGAAGGTTAAGAAGGATTATGTACTTTCATATGAATTTTACAAGTGGGTTCAGCAGAAAAACCCTACTTTACACAACCTCGAAACTCATTCTATGATTCTCCATGTTTTGACAAAGAACCGGAAATTTAAGTCCTCTCAATCAATTATGAGGGATTTACTGAATACGAGGTCGGTTGATTTGCCTGATAAGCTGTTTGAGGCGATTTTGTATTCGTATCGGTTGTGTGATTCCTCACCTTTTGTATTCGATACGCTTTTTAAGACCCATGCTCATATGAAGAAGTTTAGAAATGCCACTACTACCTTTCGCCATATGAAAGAGTATGGATTTCTGCCTTCTATCGAGTCGTGCAATGCACTGATGAGCTCCTTGAATAGTTTGAATAGGACGGATATTGTGTTGTCTTTTTATAGGGAAATTCGGAAATCTGGGGTTTTGCCGAATGTTTATACTATAAACATGGTCGCTTTTGCCTATTGTAAGCTTGGAAATTTTGAAAAGGCCATGAAGTTGTTTCAGGATATGGAAAGTATGGGTATCTTTCCGACAGTTGCATCACACAATATACTTATTTCTGGGTATTGCGATAAGGGCCTCCTTACTGCTGCTGTGAAACAAAAAGCTTCGATGGAGAGGAATGAATTAAAGCCAAATGATATCACTTATAACACCCTTATCAATGGGTTTTGCAAACAGGGGAAAATGCATGATGCTAACAAGTTGTTTAGTGAGATGAAATCTGCGGAAGTGCCTCCGAATACTGTAACTTTCAATACTTTGATAAATGGATATAGCCTATTGGGTGATGGTGAGAAGGGATATGAGCTTTATGAAGAGATGATGAAATATGGGGTAAAGGCCGATATTTTGACATATAATGCTTTGATATTGGGATTTTGCAAGGAGGGTAAGACAAAGAAAGCTGCACTGGTGGTAAAAGAGCTTGACAAACATAATTTTGTACCAAATTCCTCAACTTACTCTGCTCTTATCCTAGGACAATGCATGAGAAAGAATTCTGAACGTGCTTTTCAGCTGTACAAAAGTATGATTAGAAGTGGTTGTCTTCCGAACAATAACACATATGAGGTTTTGATCTCATCTTTCTGTCAGAATCAGGATTTTGATGGAGCAATTCAGGTTCTGAGAGAAATGTTAGGGAGAGGCATGGCTCCTAATTCAGCAGTCCTTTCTGAGTTGTGCAACGGGCTTTGCCAAATTGGAAATGAAAACTTGGCTGTAAAATTGCGCAAGGAGGTGGAAGCTAGATTTCAAAACCTAAAGGTCATGGCCGAATGATCTTCAGTAGGACTATGTTGACATTGTTTTCTAGACAACCTGGAATGAGAACTGTAGCCCTTTTCTTATTCAAGAAGATGCAAGATGAAGTCACTTTTGTTGTAGTATTATCTACTTGCAGTTATGCTGGAAGTTACAAGGAATCAATATAGCAGGGAATTAACAAGTATTTTGTTATTAATCCTGGTAATCGTGCATCGGTTCATTCCTTGAAAGTTGTGATTCTCCCGATGGAGCCTCAGGTAGTGGTCTCAAGTAAAATTGAAAACGCGCTATGCGGAGTATGTGGTGGAGAACTGTCTCCTGTCTTCTTTCTGGATTCGAAGCCAAATACCTTTGTTGTATTAAGGGGACGAAAGTTCATACAGCTCCTGCTGCTATGATCGTTAACAGGTATCTTAATCACCATCTTAATGAACTTCTTGAAGATACAGTTTGAAATTTTTAATTTTCGATTGTCATTCTAAAATATTGAATTGGGGAAGAGAATCTTTGTGGTTATATTAGTGATTATTGCTGACAACCAGAGTTTTAGAATTAAGGCTTGGTATATTTGTGAAAGATAAGAGTTATGCATTGTTAGAAGTTGAAAAGAACAATTTGTTTGGTGGGTTGCTGCTGATTTAAGTTAATCTCTCATGTTTTCAGGCTATTATCCCATGTCGAAGCTTCAAACTGAATCATGAATGGAATGCCTTGTTCTGATAATACGGATATTAATCCAGTCTCCCCACCTGAATCGTGACAGAGCTATAAGCATAGTATCGTTTATAGACCGCCATAGCTCGATTAATCCTTATGGCAAACTAAGCGCAATGAATAGATGATTGTCAATTCAGTGGAAAGATTACAACCAAACTATAATGTATCCATCTTTTCCTCTCTCTGAATTCCCTTGTACTATAGAACTACTTGGCTAGTAACTACATATGCTTTCCTAATTAAATGCAGATAGTTCCCTTCCCTCGCAAGGCTGATTCATTACATTGTCAGTCCCTCCATGGCTCCATACATCCACGCAACCGGTCGTGAAGGTGAGTAGTAGTTAGCAGTCGATGCTCGGTTCTGAAAATGACCGGGGTGGTTAGAGACTTAGAGTGATATGTTAATTTTGTAAAAATAACTTAATAAGTTGAAAAGAACAGTTCCCTATAAAATTTGTATGAAGTCCCGTAAGACCTTGAGCGAGATCATTCACGAACCCGTGTCGGGCATGGGCATCCCGGTCTGAGTAACATAGATGACGTCATGACGATTATTGAGCAGCTCTCGTAATGGCTGTAATTGATCATCAATTAAAGAAAGTTGTAATGAGCTGCATGAGTCATGTTATCCATTAATCTAATCATCAATTATACACAAAATGTGATTAATCTTTTGTTGTTACTATGAAGTAGACGGTCCAAGATGGATTTGGTGATAATCGTCGTCATGTAATCTGTTTTATTATCTTGTTTAGTGTAATAATACCATTTATTAACAACCAAATTTATCTGGTCAAAGACTCAAGGTCACAAATCACAATCGAATATCGTGTAAACTAATTTTAATGGAGCAGGTGGTGCAACGGTTGTTAACAAAATCATTTGCTTCTTTTTTTTAAATTATTTTTTCCCCAAATGACATTGCTTTCAATATTAGAAAAGCCTCAAAAAAATGAATTTCTGATGAAGGCTAAATGCCCAAATGATCTATTTTATATACTGTATTTTTGAGAGTGAGGGATAGCTCAAGGCCTCAAGTGGTTAAAGTTTATCTCCCGATTTTAGGAGATCATGGTTTTGATTCTCATTCTCGCCCTAGTGGTTCTCTTAGCAACAACAAAAAAAAAAAAATATATGTTTTTTTTTTTGTGCGTGTGAGCCACGAGGGTAGATACATTTACTTTGGGAAGGGTCGGAGGGGTATGAGGATTCAAACATTTGATCATAGGAATCAAAGGTAGGATTGAAGTCATTGTTCCAAATCCCTTCCTCATCTATTTTATATAATGTACCTATTAGGCTATTGTTGTATTATAATATTGGTCCAATTGTCCAATGATATATTTATACGTAACAATTTAAGATTATAATTTCTTCGTAAACAAATATTTGCAACAAAGTAATTAATATTTTATACCTCAAAAAAATAAGACTCAAATCTTGCAAACATTCATTTAAATTTATAAGACATGTATCATTACTGTGAATTGACAAGTTTAATTACTTCGTATTCCGTTATAGGTTTTTTATATGGACGTAATAAGAAGATCCTTTAATTTTTTAGAGTGAGATAATTAAGTTGGTTAGAGCTCACATCTTTGTTCAGAAGATCTTGGAGCCGAATTTCATCCCCATCATTGTGACTCTCTAAAAATTAAAGCAAATCTTTTAATTTTTAGTTTATTCCATTATTGAAAACCTTATATAGACGTTACACGATCTTTCAATAACTATTACTCCGTACGTTATTTAATTGTAAATACTTGTATTAATTTTGATTTGTCGTAGCCTA
>SNQN01010739.1:5304-20943 GCA_008642245.1 Bassia scoparia | reverse complement strand
GGCTTCAGTGTTTGCCTTCTCGAGTTGATCAAGCTTGGTCATTAACCCGGTCCAAACCTCGTTGGAGCTAGCCGAGGTCAAGTTTGCCTTGGTGCCTTCTTCAGCCATTGGTTCAATGGTATCGATTGATGGAGTGCTGCTTGAGAACTGTGGAACGAACCCTGTGTATACGAGCTCATCTGTTGGTTCTTACCCTGTTTGCACATGGGCCAAAAGTTAAGTACCATGTCGAATCAACCTGTGATGCAATGCATGTCTCAGGGGTGATTAGTTCCTTGCCTATTGACTGACTCAAAAATGTAAATAGTGCATGAACGTCGGAAATTCGTCTTTCGCCTTTTATTTTCATTTTTCACTTTTTCTTGTCACTATTTTTTTCGTTTTTTTTAATCTTTTTTTAAAAGGCAAAGTTCAAAGGTCCGACGTCCGTTTACAATTGTATGACTCAACAAAGACGTAATGCCTACTAATTCTAGTTTACAAACATTTCGACATTACGACGTCTAAGAATGATCACCTTGCTAAATGAGGACTGTTCTATGACTCAAATGACTTGTTTGTTATGAATGCAAAGCTAGGGTCCTTAGTCTAAAAGCATGTAGCACGTTGTCACGCTAGCATGAACCCTGTATGCAAAAGAAAAACAAAAATGTCCAGCCACCTAGAGTTAGTTGCTACGTTATCGATTAGGTCAGTCCGGGTGTCTACGAGGGTCAGACTAGGCTCAGAACGATCCTTAACACATCCAGCCCGCTGTGATGATCAAAGGAGGTCTAAACCGTTACGGCTTTGTAGTGCACGCAGCCGCGCGTCAAGGGTGGGATATGCATCAAGCTTAAGAGTTGCTTGTATAGGTAGTGCACCAGCGCCAATCTTAAGCGAGCCCCCCCCAGATCTTGTCTCAAGTGTAAAACACACTTATATGAGACGTGATGCCTAGAAAAAGAAAACTCAGTGCCAACGACCTAAGTTCCGTGCAATACAGGATGCCTAAAGCACAATGCCGTCTTAAGGACGCTGAAATCACATAACAATTAGAGTATTGCCCACACATCACTAACGGTAATAGCTTTACTGAAATCCCAGTAAAGTCGCCAAAAACTATACGGGCGCTGGGGTGTCACCGGGCCGGACAGGGTCCGGTCCCTCTGCTCTGGGGTACAATTTAAGGGCGACTCGGTTGGTTTGCTAGAATTGAAATCTTGCTTTTGCATATTGTGAGTATGCCTTGAGTTGTGTGTTTYTACTCGAAATGAGTAGAGGAAGTCGCCACCGCACTTCTTTTGGGAAGTTGCGGAACCCATTTTATGACTTTTCTATAATTGCATAAAGCAAAGCGAAGGACTCCATGTCTGGTAGTGCACCAAAGGTCTGGATTAGGGGACAAGGGTAAGGGTGAAGTAGTGCACAACACCCCCCGCATCTAGCGGCCTCTACTCAGTTATTGAGAGTTCATTGTCCAAAAGACAACAACAAACAGTTTTCCGTTTTAAACCCTAAGCATGCAATATTACTAGGCGGGTTGTTTAACAGAATACTATGCAAATAGTGTCTAGTTTATCGTGGCATGTGTTGTTAATTCCGTATTCCAATATCGGCCTGGATTTTGGCCGATTTTTCTTGCCTCGAATAGCGTGATTGCGATGATATAATATCGTAATATAATCGTACGTGATTTTATACCATTAGTATCTGATATTATTGCGATTGCGTCGGATATTATTGCGATATTCGAGATTGTTTTACCTCTATTAGCGAGATTGTAATGAAATAATATCATAATATAATCGTATAAAATATATGCTTGATTTTATACGATCATAGTTGATATTATTATGATTATGGATGAAATTACCARGATACTCGGGATTTTCGGCTTCCTCGGGATGCGTGTATCGAGGCGAAAATTCCCCCGAGAATGGCCCCGCTGTTGCTCGGATTTTTTGTGTTTTTGGTTAATGAAATAACAAATATTTAAACCATAAATCGAAAAATGATGGAAAATATTCTAAAAATCACTTGTGATTAGTGTTTGTGCTAAAATTTTGTGAAATGTCGAATTGTATTCATAATTTAATTAATCTACCGGCAATTATTAAATATGAAAATTCCGAAATTGCCAAAATACGCTAGAAAATCAAGAAGAATTCTGAAAAAACAAATTCTAGAAATTTTTAATCGTTCACAATATTTGAAAACTAAAAACTATTTTTTGAGCCGCTAAATAACCTGAATAGGTGTCCGGTGCAAGGAATCTGCCTTTTTTAATGGCTTGTCAAGGTCCTAAGCTTCTCTCGATTTGACTTGTGTGTTGCGAGGGGTTCTTATATTGCCGTTTTGGCTAGGGTAACAAATGTATGTATCTACAACAGGGGTCTCAGTAGAGTCACAGTCCAATCTCTTACTGCTTGCTATGGTCCTTCTGCTCCGCGTGTCTGCCTCAGCACGGCTCATCAACATCAGGTTGCAATTCTAATAGACACGGTAATGAGCAGAAATCTTGTGGTCACCTCGGAGCAAGTGTGGTCCCTCAAGTGGTAGAAATGGGATTTCCGAAATTTATTTCCCACTCTCTTTGCAGTTGCCCGAATGCAAGCGCTTGTCCTTTGAAGGACGAACCGTGTCAACAACGGAATAAGCTGAAGGCTTTCTGAAATTGCCTCATCACCCTTAAAAGGTCGATCCGCAGTTAAGCTAGGCACGCGCACAATGATGAAGAGAAGCCGAGTGATGCAGCCATACTCTTAATAGCCCACCAAGGACACTCTATCGCAGCGAGAATAGCACACGATCAACCAAGGAAGAATCCACTCATAGCGTGAGATTTTGATTGACTGGGACCCTCTTACGGGAAAAGAATCCTGTAGCAGGAATTTTGACACAGGATTCGTACGGGGAGCTCTAACCTAGGCTCAAACGCTTCATCAACCAGAATCTATCAAGAAATACCAGGCATGTGCAATATTTTAGTCATCGATCAATAAACGAAGCAATAATATGTTGTAGTAAATGCACTATTTTGCAAATATTCCAGACGGAAAATATTGTAACCTGTAACAGAGACGGGGCATCCAGACAAGGGCGCATGCAACATCCTTTTATAAGACGGTCGAGCATCAATGAATAACTCCCCCGTGCAACGATGGCATAGAAGTTAGACTAGCCTGCATGTTCGACAATGGAACTAAACTAGACATGACCAACATTCGGCTTGCCGTGGCAAATTAAGAAACGTGCAAACAGCAATCATAATTTGCACTCTAACGGTAAATTCTACGGCAAGAAGCATCGCTAGCAATATAGTCAACTAAGCAAGCAAGTCAATTCCCGATGTGCCTATGCGTCGTGAAATAGTTGGACTAAGTCTCAAGTATCGCTCATCATCACACAAACGATCAGTAATAGGAATACAAGGAGACTACAACAGGCCAGACAATAATAGACACCAAGTTCCTCAGGCAAAGAAAATTTCCTTGTCTCAATGACGAAAGTAGTGCGTCAGATGGTCCACAGGCTATAGCAGCATAAAGGAGTTTGTATCGAGACTTACATACCTTAAAAGTAAAGAGAACACAAAATTCAGCCTGCAAGGTCCTCCCTTTTCACGAGCATTCCAAGCTTGAAGCATATCATTCAAGCATTAGCAAAGTCTCTCTCCATTTGATTCGATTTGTTGCAAATTCTCGATGTAATTGAATTAAATAAAGTATATAAAGCAATGTAAGAGAGGCTTTTAAGCACTAAGGAGGCTTTTAGAACGAATTAGGCGTGCATAAAACCCTCTATTGTAAAAGCAATTAGGAGCCGACAAACACTTGCCTAAAAATCAAAATTTGAGCTAAATTAGCTCGATTTTGGGCGTAATTACTCCCAGCCTAGGCGCTATTATGCCTAGTTTGAGCTAATTTTGGTCGATTTTCCTCTTTTTAGTTGCTCCCATGCACGATGGCACGCAGTTTTGGTCCAATCTAGGTCCTTCCTTGCATTTTCAAGGAGGAACGAGTCGACATTCGTCTCAACAACGCAACGTAACACACACAACAACGCAAGACGATCAATGTCGTCTTAGGAGTTTAGTTACATGCATTGCATATAGTTAGCAAGTTGGCTTTTGCAAATTGTAATCAAAGCTCGACATTATAAAAATGAGCTATGTCTAGAGTTGTACGCAYTTCTAGGCGTATTTACACAAACACRCGAGTCTAAGCTAGAATTGAGTCAAGTCGAGTCAAGTTAAGCAAAAGTCAATAAATAAATCTGAGTAGGTCTAAGCTAAGTCCTAAAATCAACAAATGCAAACCTAGGGTCATCGCCCTTCCCTACAGYTGATAGGGACATCTACTACTCGTGACACGTCGAAAAACCGAGTGACGCTACCACCTACAAGGCAGACTTGTTCAGTAGCTCATCAGGGAAAGAGACTACAACAGAGGTTCCTAGTACGGTAAACTAAGACGAGGGTCCAGGCTGAGAATGGGAAGTCGAAGCTCCACCCCGATTAGGGACCGGTCTCATCCGTGTATCGCCATCGTCATCAACATCCTCATCGRCGCCCTGACAAACRTACAAAGGATTTCCAAGTCAAAGACAGGTTCCTGACCCWGCAAAGCATTGAAATCACGAGATTTGCTGCACTTACCGASTCTCTCAGCTGACAGTAGGAGTGTCTTCAGGCATCTATTACTCCCAGTAGCCTCATCATGCCTACCCGAGGCATCTATTTCGCAAGATAATCAAGTCAGCACATGAGTGAACACTTGCATGAAAGGACATAATCAAACAAGTAAAGTGTTCCCAACCTGACCAGCTCTAGGGGGCATCGAGTTCTAAGCGTGCCTAGCAGTCGGAGGAGCATGCCCAATGAACTTGTCCAAGCTAGGAGGGATCCTCAAGTCAGCAAAGGGGATCTCACCGTTGAGTATAAACACACAACTGCAGACATACTGACAATATACAGAAGCAAGAATTCACTTCTAGCAAACAAACCGAGCCGCCCTTAAATTGTAGCCCCCTCGGAGCAGAGGGACCGGACCCAGTCCGACCCAGTGACGCCCCGACGCCCGTACAGGGAGACATGAAATTTTGATTTTTTTTAAAATAAGTATGAAAAGAACTGACTAAACTAAACACAATAGGTTTTGAACTTATACCCCGACCAACTAGGCAAGATCATCACCTATTAATGATTAAGCTCAACTCATAACAAACTCAGCTCTAATTCACTTGACTCTAAGGGTGAATCAAATGGAATTTAGCCGTAGTTTGTAATGTGGATGACCAAGAAAGTGGAAGCTCAAAATGGTTGCAAAGGTTGATGCAAACTCGAAATCCCAATTTATTTTAAAGAGAAGACAAAATGAAAAAGTTAGTGAAAAAAGAAAATTATTTTTTTGTGTCCCCAAATCCCCAAATGAAAGCCTTCAACATTCTCTAAGGTGGTTCGGTCTAGGCCTTGGAAGAAAATGAGTGAAGTAAAGACTTGAGACAACACATATTAGTCCCTAAATTTTGTGTTTAATGCGTTTAAGTGCATAGGGGCTCTAGGAGTCAACTCTCACCTCACCAAGGTCCAAATCAAATACCACAATGTAATGCCTCATCCTTAGTTGGGCTAAACCCGGCTCGGCCTCAAAGGTTCGCCACCATATAGTCCCATGAGTGAAAAGGTAAGTAATCCAAATGCTACGGTGACTAGCCATCCCCAATAAAACTCTCTAGCCAAACACACAAGCCTAAGTTCCAACCCCTCCAAAGGTCAAGGGTCGAGAAAGAAATCCGTTTCACCTGCATGAATGAATTWCCACCACAAAATCCTCTCATGCTCAAGGCACGGGGATAACTTGCCACACAAACCACAAATATATACAAGTGACAATCTATACACCTAAGAGAAATCTAAAAAGGAGAGTTGGAAWGATCTTACCGATCGATCTTCAAACAAGAGTACAAACATATAAGCCTTAGATCTCAAATCCTCTTGCTATCAAACCTACACAAGTGAGAAAATAACCAACTCCAAAAGAAAAATGGGTGAGAAGAAAACAAAAAATATAGTGAAAATAAAAATGCGCATTCAAGGGAAACAGTTCATTCCGGAAGCTTCCGAAATTTTCCGAGCCCATGTCTTGCTCCCCAAGGGGCCTAGGGATCATAGTCAAAGCTTCTCATGCATGCCCCATTCAAATTCAAACGTAAAATCAATTAATTACACATACATCAAACCGCGTAAAAAAAGCAAGTCGAGCAAAAAAGAAGGAAAAAGCTTGGGCGCTTATTACGCCCAAGTTGGTGATATTGCACCAAGGTTTGGGCGTGATTGCGCGCCACTTCCTTCCTTTTTTAGCTCTTGCCTAATAATACAAGCCTCGACCCTTCATTTGTAACATTCACGGCCACATACACACTTCATTACACCCTATTACTGCTCGTTCCCTCGCTCCTTCTCTTTCAAATACCCTCTTATGCATTCAAATTCCAGAAATTGTTTTGCAATTCCCTTTACACATAAAAACAATTTAAAGGCTCTTCAAAGGTTCTTAAGGGTTCTCTAAGGCTACAAGGGTTTGCTATCGTAGGGCTCGGAGAGCTCGTCGTCCAATGAAACACGTTTGGCAAAGCGTTAGAGATGAGGCAAGTCTCATAGTTACTTAAACTTCTTGAGAGCTGTTAAATTGACTTTCATGTAATCTTACGCATTAATCAATCTATACATACTCGACATGAATGAAAACACATTAGGCATCAATTTATATCTTTCATCTGCAAAACACTGTTATTAAGTCTTAAACAAACCACGACAATATTACATTTCACGCGCTAATAAGACTAATCTCTTGGGACAAATTGGCTTTTGCACCTTGAATACGGATCTAAACAACACATTCGCAATACAAATTACGCCTATGGCATTATTATTTCTTTAACCCACGTCGCTCTAGTAATTCGCATGCTTAGGGTTAATCGAGAAATCTTTGTTGTTGCATTTTGACAATTAGACTCGCAATGACTGAGTAGAGGCCGCTTGATGCGCGGGGCGGGGGGGGTGTTATGACCTACTTCGCCCTTACCTTCTTGCCCTAACCAGACTTTTATGCACAACCAAACATGGATTTCTCCGCCTACTTTATGCAATTATAGACAAGGCTTAAACCGGGTTCCGCAGCTTCCCGAAAGAATGCAGGTGGCGACTTCCTCTACGCTGTGGAGTATAACACACAACTTCAGGCATGACTACATCCACAAATCAAGATCAATTCACAAACGATTCCACTATGTCCTGGAAAAGATGACCCATGTCCCAGACGCCGTATACAGTTGGCACTCCTTATGGAATATTCACTAAAGCTTATCTTGGATGGTGGAATGATAGGCGTTGTTAAGACGGCGAAGTTAGCCATCCCCATAGGACGTGATTGTTGCCTAGGCGTCATGACACCTAAGTTTATAGGGACTATAGGGGAAGGTGCTTTCACTATAGGCTAAACTTATCTATAAGTTGTGTGAATGCAGTTGTTGCTTTAACGCTAAACGGCTGTGTGAGGACTAATAGGTACTTGTGTGATAAGTTGTTGGCACACGCTATAGTGTCGTCTCACTCGGGCGCATACTGCGCAAAGAATTTGCGTGGTGCACTAACCCATTGTATTCCAATTCTGACTGAGCGCCATGCGCCAAGCATGACGCGGC
The DNA here is from genome assembly GCA_008642245.1 of Bassia scoparia. Taxonomy (NCBI): domain Eukaryota; kingdom Viridiplantae; phylum Streptophyta; class Magnoliopsida; order Caryophyllales; family Amaranthaceae; genus Bassia; species Bassia scoparia. The sequence goes on along the minus strand of SNQN01010739.1, from coordinate 13,257 downwards.
AGCTAGCGTGCCCACAAAGTGTAATGGTTAGACTCCTTTGATCATCACAGTAGGCCACGATGTGTTTAAGGACGTTCTAAGGCCTAAGCCATGGAACCCTTGAGACACCTGGAATGACCCGTTCGAAAAATGTAGCAACATACTCTTGTGGCTAGACTGTTCTTTTCACATTTTGCATATAGGGCTCCTGCTAGTCACGACGGCTATGGCGTTGTTTAGCTACACTAAGGACCTTAACTTGCATACTAAAACAAAACGAGTCTTGACAAGTCTGATGTGTAACAGTGTCAATAGCAAGTGGTCATCCTTAGGTGTTGTAATGTCGAAAGGTAGATTGGTTGTAACTGGGATGGTTTAGGCTTTTAACGTCTTTTGCATCACAATTGTAAATGAGCACCAAAACTCGTAATTCGCCTTGAAAAAAATCAAAAATAAATAAATGCGGAAAAATGAGCCAAAAATTTGAAAATAACAAAAGGGCGAAAAACGAATTTTGGCGTTTTTGCATTTTAATTTTGTAATAGACAAGGAATGATCACTATTAGACCATGCATTGAGTCTAGTCAAGGAAGCAAGTCATGCTTTGTTTTCCAGAAGTCGAGTCTAATACACTCTCATGCAGGATAAAGTCATCTACACGGCAACCTCGTAAGTCAGCAAGGCTAGCTCGTGAGGAACCATCGGTCCCTATTCCTTTACCCAAAATGATCYTTCAGCACTCCAAGTCTAAGTCCTCCAATCCCTAAGCACCACAAATGGGTGAAGACAACAACACCYCCATTGCCAAAATGAGAGCAACCATTTAGGCCTTATAAACCAAGCTTGCTACACTTGAGCAAGCCGAATCATCCAAGGTCACKCCAAAAGACYCTGAAAATATTGTCCTGAAGGCAACCTACAAGAATGCCTACTTTGAAGCACCTGAATTCGAGGATGTRTCTGAAAAAATCRCCGAGAAGTTTCCTGCAACAGACTTGCCAAGGTTCAAATCGACTAATGACCCTAGGTTCCATTTTAAAGGATTTAGGGCCACCATGGCTATCAAGGGGATCGATGCTGCTCTTTTCCCTAAGGTGTTCCCCATCTCACTTGAACCAGTTTGCCAAAATTGGTTCTTCTCTATCCCCGACAAAGATGTAGCTACTAGGGACGACATCACTCAAGCGTTCATGATGCACTACCAAAGCAACATTCAACCTTTCACCTCACTAAGGGAACTTGAAATCCTCAAATAAGAAGAAAAAGAAAGCTTCACCGCCTATCTTGCACGGTGGAAAGGAACAACGGCCCAAATGATCAATCCTCCTGAAGAAAAAGAATCGGTGAAAATATTAATCAATAATCTATTCCCCAACCTTCGCTACATGGACCTAGACACCTTTGACTAGGTCTATCGCATTGGGATTGAGATTGAAGATGACCTCATCAAAGAAGCGAAGAACAAGTCAGGAGGCCACAAAAGGAATGACACAACTAAGTCATCTACAAACGTGTCGATTATCAATGATGTTGAAGCAATCAAGCAACCACCACACCATCGTCAGTACACTTCACTAGGAATGACATACAAGCAAGCATTGGATCGCCTAAGTGCACAAGGGCTTCTTAAGCCGATTGGGCCKATTCCAAACCCCGCACCGGGGCAAAGGCCTAAGTGGTTAGTTCCTAACCAGTATTGCAAATACCACCAAGGAAATSGTCACTCAATTAAAAAGTGTTATACTCTTAAGGACCACATACAAGACATGATTGATGATGAACGCCTTCCTATTCCTCCTGGGGTAAGAAGCCAAGCATCTAAAACAAAGCAGTCACCCCCAGCACCCGCAATTCACAACAAAAGGCGAAATGAGCAAGAGTCAATAAATCTCTAGCATAGGTTGAGTAGGAGAGTCCCTCTACCTAGATAGTCATTTTKCTTTTTCTTTTATATTTCTGAGTCTATGTCAACTAGGATAAAGTCTTGTCACCACATTAGCCTTCCACATTAATCAATTTCTTTTTCATTTTACATTAATTTCTTAGCCTTTCATGTGCTTCGACTTCAATGATGAAATGCTAATCAACACATGACCTCACATAAAAGCAAAAGAATAAATTTTGAATAAATTGGACATGCTCGAGGGGCCTTCTTTCATAGCTCCACTAAAATATCCTTCTCCCTCCATGCACCCTATCACAAGTATATATCAAAGAAAAATCCCTCGCAACCCATTTGAGCCTTCTTATGCAAACAAAGACACAAAAGAAGCCAATTTCTTTTCATACCTACATCATCCTATCCTCTAAGGTGCCAAAGCGGCACGAAGCAAAGAAAGGCAAATTTGAAACCAAAAATAAGTTATGGTTTGGAAAATACAAAAAGAAAAAGAGAGAGAGAGAGAGCCAACAAAAAAAATTTAAAAAGAAAACTTTCAGCCACAAAGAGCGATATAATCTAGCCCAGCTTTGCACATTGCAAAGTTCACAAAAGAAACATCAAAGCAAATGCAAAAGCGAACATACATTGCAGCAAGTTCGCCAAAAGCCTCACACCCCACACCTAGCCTACATTACAACAAAAAAAGCCCTCTACAAATGAGTATTGTCCAAACATGGCTAGGACGATTCCCCACAAGGTTTTTTCCTAGGAAAAATGAGGCATCACTAGCACACACGACCTAATGAACTATGATCGGTCTGATTCCACTTGGATAKGTAGTTAGCCTCACCCCGAGGTTCAACCAAATTAATAAAAATAAAGAGGTCATTTGCATCATTCTGTTGGTTTGATTTTTCTAGAAGTTTGAAGCACCACTTCTTAGTTTAGAACTTGACATAGGCTCGAGTTTCAACCAATATCTCTTAGCCAGCCACATCAATCCCCTCATCGTGTCACCCATAGTCAAAAAATTGAGTCCTTTTTGTTTTGTAGATCCCTAGCGTTTCTTTCTACAACCCTTAGGACTCTCTTACTCATCCTAATGCAACCATACACTTAGGCTCTTAATCATGTAGTTAAAATTACACATCATTCAGCTCCAACAAGCCGTGGGGGCTCTGCTTCAATAGTGTCATGTCTACCGCAACATGAAGTTTACATGTCAAAGCTAGGGGGGCTTGCATCGTCGAATAGGTCCTTGTTCCTTTCCTGAAGGAGCACCAACTTTCAAGTTCCTAACTTGAATATTCACAAAAAGATCTAGAAGCAGCAGACATGGTACATCAATGGTAACTCCAACAAGATTGGGGGCTTGCAATGTCAAAAGAGTCTCCATGCATGCAACTGACTCTACAACGCATGGTCTCATTTCATTAAAGGCTTTACACTGGAGTAAGGGTTCTCATTTAAGCAAAACACTCTCTGCCCGAGGGATCCCTAAGCTTAAATTCCTGACTTAAGTGTACATCTTCGCTGCAGGTTGAGCCTTAAGTAGGCATCCTTAAGAAAATGCATCACTACTTGTGCCCAACAAGTTTCGCATTGATCTTCGCACCACCACTGGATTCATTAGGGGCTCACAACAAAAGAAGCAAGCTCTCTGCATTTAAAGCACATCCAACTTTAGCAGATCAAAGTCCTTGTGCACTTCCTATACCGAGAACATATTCGTCACCATGATCAACCAATGTCGTGCTCTTCATCAAGCAACAAACTCAAGTTTATGACTTAAGTTAGCACCGTGTCTCGACATATCAAAACCGGGGCGCTCATAGCAAAAAGTGATGACCAATAGGTGGCGGCCCATCACATTTCCTTGATCACTCATGAAGCACTATACACAGAAGGATCAACGAAGACTCAGTGACACACTAGGTCTAAGTCCGTGCCAGCCTTACAACTACAACAAGTGCAAATCATTTCAACACCACAAAAAGGCTCCAGATGTTAAAGCTCCCGGCCCTGCAAAGGTTCATCTACAACACCATTACAACGCAAGAGGCCTTTCGTCGTAATTTGGAGGGTTACCATTACACTAATGATAGCCACACAATGCCTCATTCTACACAGCTTGCAAAAGAAGCCTTCATCTCAACATGCTAGGGGCTTGAGCCCAAAGCTCTAGTTAGGAAGGCCCTATCTTTCATGTATTTCAAAATTACATTAACATGCATTAGCTTCCTTGACTAAGTTTTCAATGAAAGTCATTTCATTACACAAAACATTGCACTATAGTCCTTGCATACTAGGTCTAAGTCGAGTTGACTTGTGAGTCCATAGTCAAAACACAAAGTTGCAAAAATGCATCATGTCCCATATAAATTGGATGCATAGTGATAGTTAATGTCACAAAAGCAGTTACGAACTCAAACAAGTCAAATCAAAGTTAAGGTGTCTAAGCGAGTCCTAAAAAAAACTAGTGCAAAGTTAGTTTCCACCTTTAAGTGCAAATTTTACAAGTACACAGCCAGGGGGGCTAACCCCAAAGCAAAGCAAACCACGTCGTCGCAAGCATCTCACGACTCAGCAAAGTCAAGTTCCACTACAGTCCAACATCTCACATCAGTAACGGGTTAGGGAATTTACGTAGGCATTAGACTCCTGGTCTAGCAAACAAAGACTGACTTCTTGAGCCAACCACAACGTTCTTAGGGGCCGACTTCTAGACATTAATTGGCTCCGCAGAGGAATCATTCAGTGGACATTAATACAAGTACAYGAATACCCTATTCGTCCTCAAATTTTAAAGCACCGACATCACAAAATGTCATACTAAGATMCCTATACATTTGTAAGGAACGATCACCGTAGTCCAAGGCAGAGGTACAACAGATCCTCAGCAGCTCAACAACACCATCCTTAGCAATAACTTCAGCAAAATACACCACTATACAACATTAAGTGAAAAAGTCTTTCTTGATGGTGTAGCCGAAGGAGAGATAAGCATGCATAAGCAGATCAAGCAGGCACAAGCAAAAACCCAAATGTTCCTGGACAGTAGRACCGAGAAAGGAGTTAAGTAGGCATGAGCAGACCAAGCAAGCATAAGCAGATCACCAAGCACCAACAAAAAATATCGTTATACGCGAAAGTTGTTATACGCAACGTTAATGCTAAAGTTTTCCTAGAAGGCAGCACCGGAAAGGAGTTAAGCAGGCATAAGCAGATCAAGCAGACATAAAAAGATCAATCAGGCACTAGCAAAAAAATCGTTATACGTGATCGTTAATCCTAAAGTTTTCCTGGAAGACAGCACCAGAAAGGAATCAAGAAGGCGTAAATAGATCAAGCAGGCACTAGCAAAAATATCGTTATACGCGATCGTTGTTATACGCAACGTTAATCCCAAAGTTTCTTGGAAGGCGGCACCGAAAAGGAGTTAAGCAGGCATAAACAGATCAAGTAGGCACYAGAAAAGAGTTTAGTAGGCATAAGCAGATCAAGCAGGCACCAAAAAAATTTAAAGGATATGAGCAACATTCTCCTAGACAGAAGCACTGAAGAGGGGGGGTAATCTTAGACAGCGGCACCGAAAGAMATTGGTTGTTGAAGAATATTCTTGGACGGTTGCACCGAAAAAGGGTAAAAGCAGGCATCGACATGGTTACCTTCCTGGACGGTGGCACCGATAAGGATATGAGACAAGCGTAGCGTTCTCCCGGAAAGAAGCACTGGAAAGGGGTCATTTTAGACAGCGGAACCGAAAGAGATTTGTTATTCGAAAACATTCCTGGACNATTGGTTGTTGAAGAATATTCTTGGACGGTTGCACCGAAAAAGGGTAAAAGCAGGCATCGACATGGTTACCTTCCTGGACGGTGGCACCGATAAGGATATGAGACAAGCGTAGCGTTCTCCCGGAAAGAAGCACTGGAAAGGGGTCATTTTAGACAGCGGAACCGAAAGAGATTTGTTATTCGAAAACATTCCTGGACGGCCGCACCGGAAAGGATAGATGCATGCGTAAACACTAATTTCCCATAAAGTCTTGGACGGCGGGGCACTGAAAAGGATGAAGCAGGCACAGATACAAAAAGAACCTTCCTAGACGACGGCATCGAAAAGGATGGAAGCAAACAACAACAAAAGCACACGCACAAAAATCCCCAGTAAACACAAAAGCACTGATAGAAATGAAAGCAAGCAAACCAAAAAAAGACACAAGCAACATCAACACAAGGAATAATAGGAAAACAACAAATAAGCAAGCAACAACAATTYCAGGTGCAGGTAAAACTAACGCATTAATTTTGCAGGTARCGGGTACCTCAGCTTTCGTTTTATGAGACTTTCGTCTCTACAAACTCAGCCAAAGTGAGGGCTATTCTTATCATCAGTCAAATTGTTTTGCAATTCTCTTACACATCAAATAACACTTAAAGTTCCCTTTCAAAWGGTTCTTAAGGGCTATTCTAAGGCTACAACGATTCTTAAGGGTCCAAAGCATCGTTCTCGATCGAAAGGACCGTGTTSCAAGGTTAGTATGCGGCCAATGTCTCAATTTCTTTACACCCCTTTGCATYCTTGTTAGAAATATGACTTTCTATGGAATTAGCATGTAATATTTATTAACAACTACTCAACATGAATTGAAATCAACATTAGGCACAACTTTAATTCTTGTCGAATGCTTGCATGCTTGCAAATCACACTATTATTATGTCTTAAACAAGACCGGAAAATTATATGTTCTCACGCCTAATAAGACTAATTCTTGGACAAATTGGCTTTTAGGCACCTTGAATAGGGATCTAAACAACACATGTCGCAATAAKAAATTAGTCCTACGTGCATATATTTCTGTTAAGCAACRCGCCTAGTAATTTGCATGCTTAGGGTTAAAACGGAAATATCTTTGTTGTAGTCTTTTTGACAATGGACTCGCAATGACCGAGTAGAGGCCGCTAGATGCGAGGGGGGTGTTGTGCACTACTTTMCCCTTACCCTTTTCCCCTAATCCAGACCTTTTGTGCACGACCAGACATGGAGTTCTTCGCCTTGCTTTATGCAATTATAGGCAAGGCTTAAARCGGGTTCTGCAACTTCCCGAAAGAAGTGCAGTGCCGACTTCCTCTACTCGTTTCGAGTATAAACACATAACTCCAGGCATACTCACACAATGAAAAAGCAAGAATTCAATTCTAGCAATAAACCGAGTCATCAACTAATTGTACCCCCTGGGGTAGAGGGACCGGACTTAGTCCGGCCTGGTGATGCCCCAGCGCCCGTACACATTCTCATTAATAAACACCGTTGGTACATTTAGATAAACAAGTGAGTCATAGGGGGAAGGAAAGAGAAGAGGRTTTTCAAGTGGTGGTGAGTTTAGAAAGTTTGGAAGAGAAATGGGGTAAGAAGGAACAAGATCGTCCTTCCTAGGTGGGATGGGGTAAGAATTACGCTCAATGACAATAGGATAGGGAGAGTAATCATCATCACTCTCAAAAAGAGGATTTTGATACTCACATGTTTCATCATCTTATCTTCCTCAAAGAGGGCATTTAGAAACTTGCAAATATCAAAATCATTCTCAATGAGAGGATTTTGATATTCTAAACAAGACTCTTCATCCTCACTATCACTAGAGTCATAACTATGGGTTTTGTGACCACCACATTCATTCAAACCCTCAAGTGTCTCTCCATACTCAACAACTTCATTGTCAAAAGATGTTAAAACCTCATCGGCATTAAACAATAAATCCTTTTCTCCCTAGAGTGACTCYTAATTAAAGGATGAATTAGGTGGGGAAGGAAGGAAAGGAGTAGRGTGTAATACCCCATATTTTTGTAATGTATTTTCAAAATATTTTTATAATTATTTTAATACAAAAGGGTTTTTGGGTAAATTTACACAAGTTTTGAAATTTTGGAGCCAAAAATATTTGAATTATGGTGGAAAAAACTATTTTCAAAATAAAATGTGTTTTATTAAKAGGATTTCTTAAATTAGAGGTTGTAATTTACTAATTGAAAAAAGGAAATAAAAATAATAAATTAAATAAATAAATTCGGACAAAGAAAGGAAAAAAA